>SJYC01147624.1:0-26785 GCA_006408675.1 Madoqua kirkii
ACCCCCCCCCCACCCTCACCACCCCCACCCCAACACACACACACAGACACATACTTGATTAGCCCTGATTCCTCAGCTGGTGCTTCATCTTTGGTACTTTCTCAGACCAGTGGAGTCTCCCTGGCAAATGGGACCAGGAATAGCTGAGATGGAAGGGCATTTAGATAATCAGGGATGAAACTATGTCAAAGCACAAGGTTGCATTAAGGCATTAAGGATGGTTTGCCATGTGGAACCCTTTTGTAAGCTTTAAATATGACAGAAAATCTGATGGAGTAGCTTTCTTTGGGATCCCTTCCTCTCTCTTCCCCTGTCACTCAGACACACCATACGCATACCCACTCCACTCTCTTCGCTTTTACACTTTATATTTTTCAGACGATTCCTTTTGCTCAATAGCTCTCCTCCATTTAAACACTGTGCTGTGTGCACTGTTCAGTCGCTCAGCTCAGTTGTTTCCGACTTTGTGACTCTGTGGGCTACAGCCCACCAGGCCCCTCAGACCGTGGAATTTTCCAGGCGAGAATACTAGAGTGGGTTACCATTTCCTACTCCAGGGATCTTCCAAACTCAGGGATTGAATCCGTGTCTCCTGCTTTGGCAGGTGGATTCTTTACCACTGCACCACTTGGGAAGCCTGTTAAAACACTAAGATTATATAATTCCTGGCACACCTCTATGTTCATATGCTGCGTGCGCATGCTTTTTTTTTTTTTAGTATAGTTGCTTTACAATATTGCGTCAGTTTCTGCTGAATCAGCTATTTGAATGCATATACGAATCTTTTTTGGATTTCCTTTCCATTTAGGTCAGCACAAAGCACTAAGTAGAGTTCCCTGTGCTAAACAGTAGGTTCTCATTAGTTATCTGTTTTATACATAGTGATGTATATATGTCAATTGCCTGGGCTTTTGAAGAGTGCCTTCTGTACCCTGGCCCATCTGCTAATATATGCACATGCTGCAGTTACATTATTAATGTTATTATTATTATTGAAAGTTGCTCAGTCGTGTCTGACTCTTTGCGACCCCATGGATGATACAGTCCATGGAATTCTCCAGGCCAGAATACTGGAGTGGGTAGCCTTTTCTTTCTCCAGGGATCTTCCCAACCCAGGGATCAAACCCAGGTCTCCTACATTGCAAGTGGATTCTTTACCATTTGAGCCACAAGGGAAGCCTGAGAATACTAGAGTGGGTGGACTGTGCCTTCTGCAGAGGATCTTCCTGATCCAGGAGTTGAACCAGGGTCTCCTGCATTGCACGCGGATTCTTTACCAGCTGAACTATCAGCAGTTACATAATAGGGTCAAATACATGGTTTGCCAGGTTTTAAGGTCCATCATATTCAGAACGTTTTGAGAGTTTAACATGACATCCGGGCCCCTCTTCCCCATTTCTTTTTTAATTATGTCTCCTTGTAATAGGATAGAGAGAATTCTAGATTTCTCCAAGCCAGCAAGAAACTAAAAAGTCAAATGTTTTTAATTAGGGTCTATTTCCAGATTTTTCCATGAACTTAATTTGATGCAAGTGTTATTTTTAAGCCAAGCCTGACTTAATGGCCTTTTATTCTTGCTGACTGTTTTAATAGAAACCACAGACATTGTAACTCTAAAGAGGAAAAAAAAAGTTTGGAATTTTTCTTTTAATGTGGGGAAATAATCCTGAAGAGGGGAAGAGGCCAAGAATACCCTCAGTGATAGTGTGAGTGGACAGCGTACTTGGGAAGAACTATTTGTACAAAACCTGTCATCATAAACAATATGTTGGCAGTGCTGCTTGCCCTTTAAAACGTCCTTCTGAGACAGGACTCTGTCTCATGGTGCCTTTTCTGTGGACAAGTCATTTTTCCAAGGACTGCCCTGACTTTGGTCCAGTTGTTATCAAATGGGAAAGGCAATAGGAGTGTATTCTAAGTCTACATTTAAAAGGAACTGTGTTCTTCATTAGAGGCCGGTTTTAATGTAACATTTTTAGGTTGTGGTGATACCTGCATGTTCTCCATGCCTTCTATGTCACGGGAAAGTTTTTAGAAGACAGTGGATATCCCAGATACTTCTATCTAATCTCAGTGGAACAAGGTTTTAGGTAGGAAAGATGCTTTAACAGAGAGTTCTGAGTAGTTTTAAGGCCAGGCTGCTTCACCAATCAACTAAACGGCCACCAGGGTCTGTTTTATTATAACAACTAGGGAATCAGTGGCACACGCAGTGACATTTTTTAATTCAAATCAGCAAGAAGAAATTTGCGTCGGGATTAGGAGACTACCCAGTATATTCGCTTTGTGATATTAGTTTTCGTCTAAGATTAATTATAGGAGTTCAGTAAACTTAGCTAAGTGAAATTAACATTTTTAACTTATAAAAACATAAATAAGGATGCTGGTTTAATACCACTTATTCCATACCTTTTTACTTGTTACCTGGTGTGCGGAAATTCCAAACTTGTATGTTCAAATTGATTTTCCTTCTCATGGCAGACATAGTAAGTGCCTTCCTGCTCATGGTGAATCTGATAGCTTCAGCAGTGGCCTGGTGTATTATTTTTTTTGTCAATAGAATGAATAGCTAGTTCAAGTCCACCTAATTACTTGGGTGGCAGTCGGACCAAAAACCAGTGGCAGAACCCAGTTTTATAGGGGCAGAAGGAAGTATGAACTGTGTGTCTTCCTGCGACTCTCCTTGGAGAGAGGACATTTTGTGAATTAGTTGAATTTTCATGCTCCCGACAACCAAGAGGCAAGGTGTTAAACCATTCTGATGCCCTGCCTTATTTATAGCCATGACCCATTCTTTTTCCCCCTCTTACAGTTAATAGAAAGATTCATGATTCTTCATGGTTGTCTATCTAGTGTCTGACAGTCCCGACTGCCTGCGAAAGCAAGTCACTATCTATAATTGATATCCTCCCGTGGAATAGGGTGCTGGCTGCAATTGAAGGGCTTTGCTGAAAGCTCTTAAATCCTGACAAGTTCTCCCCTTGTTCTGGTTCAGTCGCTGAGCTGCACGGTTGGAATTCCAGAGTCATTTGAACTTGGTGCAGAAGGGAGACATGTGTTTCGCATTAGCAAATCACAGAGTTGAAGAGGAGAATTAGGGACTCAGCCAACTTTGCCCACCAGGTTGTCTCATTTTCAGTGTACTGCACTCCGTGTTCTCTTGAAAAGATGACCCCGGTCCATTACTGTCTGAACAGATGGGCTAAATATTGCCTTTGCCTTCCCTTCTCCTTTATTTCAAGCTCCTCTCCTTCTCCCATGGTGTGTTGATTCCAGGTTTGCTGTGAGGTCTTTATCACTGGGATGTTTAATTAATTTCTCTTCTCAGCAAGATAATTATAATTGGGCTCCATGACTCTCCAGGTAGTATTAAATTTGTCATAAATTTACTTCTATGCCCAGAAGCTAAGAAGATAGACGTATTTTTTTGTTAGCTGGTTTTTGGTGTACTTTGTTCCCTTCTTAGTTAAAATAGGAAGAACACAGTAAGAAGGACATAGAGTACAAAAATTAATTTAGAGTACTTTTGATTAAGACGGAATTTCCTAATGATTTGCCAAGATGCCAGCATTTTCTCTTACCTTGACATGTGAAGACACATAGTCTAACATCTCAAAATAATTTGAAAAGTCCACACTTCTCCTTTAAACTCAGATGAATTAATTCTCTTTTTGCTGTTGTGCATAATATATTCCAAAACACATTAATCTTACATGTTTCTGAAAGTTGTAGAATATTGGTTCACAGCATGTGGTTTTTGTTTTGGTTTGGTTTGGTTTTATTTTTTTTACTGTGTAAAACAACTCAAATTCTCTCTGCTGGCCTGGGTTCTCGAAGAAGTGAGAGAGGCTTCCAAAACTTCCTAAGACCCATTTCCCTCTTGTATTAATTCTATCTTGGAAGACAGTTCCAGCTTTGGCCCTTGAACAATGGAAAAACATCCAACATGCGTTGCCTGCCGCGTAAGTTAGTCTCAGGTTGTTTGCTTCTGAATGGCATTGTGTGTACCACTGATGTTTTGAGAGGCTTTTTAAAAAGAAGGAAAGGGAATATATGTGAAGGACGAAGAACGTGTACCCTGGGGCAAGTCACCACTACCAGGCATCTAGTTATGCTTGAAAATATCACTGGTGGAATCCAGAAGAATAAAGACAATATAATCATCAGAACTAATGCCCACCTGTTTGCTCTATCACCATTCCCTTAACTTCTTTTCACCCCTCCAACCAGTTCTTTTCCACTTAAAGAATAATACATATAATATTTGTTCAAAGGTCTTAAAAAGATCAAATTATTTTTTAACAGTTGTATTCCCCACGCTGATCCCCCCAGAATAATCCTGCAGGGAGAGCCTTGGCAGTTACACCTTGGGAGCTCCTATCTCCTGCCTGTAAGATCGAACAGCAGAGAGGGTGAGAGGTGTTTGTATTAGCCCCCTAGCTTCATCTGGGTGGCATGTATGTCACTGCACTCCTTCATTTGTATCTTTTAAGCATGGTGTCAAAAATGCACCGTTTTGTACAATGATTACCCACCTCCTTGGATTTTAAATGCTTTCATATGCTGCAAATTTTGATCTTTAAAAGCTTGCTGAAGTTTTCTTTATCAGAAGAACACAGCTATAATCACCTTTGCTGCCACTGGAACACAAATTCTATATATCAGCAGCATGAAAATGCAAGACTTTCTTCTTAATATCATAGAGATGTAGATACAAAGGAAGCACATCTAATCTGTAAAAAATTGATGCATCTGTAGAAACGCCAGGAAGAGTTACGATGTGGTGAAGACATTATTTTCATATTAATACCATGTTCCCAAATTTGCATTTTAAATATTTTCCAGCTAATTTTGATCCCTTTGCTAAAGTTGCATTGTATATCTTCACCTAAGAGAAAATCGAATTTAGGATGTGATCAAGGTCTCTGATAAGAGACAGAAATTAGTTTTGTGTGCACATAAAACCTCAAATGAATGAGTGAAGATTTTGATCTTATTTTCTCTACACGGAGTCGCTAGTTAATTTAGTTACTCTAATTATTTGGAAATACTGCATGGAAAATGTAGACGAAGAGCTACCAACTTCAAAGTCATCCTTCAACAATCATGCCCCAAAGGTCACATTCTTTTTAGAGTTACTGCCTAAATTGCACCTGCAGAAATTGTTCCCATAAAGACACTCAGGAGATTATACTGAGTAGGGGGCATGGAGGGCTGTGTGGTCCACCAGTGAGGCCTCCTGGGGCCAGCGGAATTCTGAGTGGCAGCCTCATCTCTGCCCTGACCCTTGAGGTGACCTCTCTGGAACCATTTGACCCCTTAGAACGTTATTTTCTCACTTATCATACTGTGAAACAGCCGTGAAAATAAGTGCTGTCCCCCATGTCCAAGGCCACAGAGATCACATGCAGCAGCCCTAATGAGAAACAGACAGAGGGTCTCAAAGAGGTTACACGTCTCTTTGTTTTATGTGCGTGTGTTTTGCAGGGTGGCATGGGGGAGGGGTGAGGAGTGGTGCCATTGGGTTTTGTGGCTTCCGCATATTAGCCTTAAGGCTTATTTTATATTCATTGTTCCTGAGCTGAGATCTGCACTTGACTGAAGCCAGAGACCCCATTCTCTTCCTCCAGTGTGGATCTGATGGATGGGACTTCCTGAGATAGTTCACCTCCCCCAGCCTCGGTTGTTTTCATAAAAGCAAATGAAGAATTCAGATTGGATAGTCCTTAAAATAAGGATGGCAGACAGGTTTCACTTCAGATACCAACTTACTGGCTGGCATCCACCTGTAGTCTTGAGCTGTGCTGTCCGCACTTTCCTGGGGTGCTGAGCTGTGCTCTCCCCCACATTGAGTTGGTAAGGTAGGGGTTAAGGATGTATAGCCTGCCATGGATGAGGTTTCACAGGAGGCAGGTACTCACCATCTGTTTCCCAGGGTCTTTGCCATCTCTGTAGATTAAGTCCCCTCCAGAATAACTGTAGTTAATTTTTCTAAGGGTGGTATATTAATTACTTGAGTAATTATTGAATTATTAAAGTTTCTCCTTTACTAATGTGCCTTAGCCCATGAATGAAGAATAGCAAATACACCTTTTGAATAAGATATAACCGGTATCAAGTAATTTCTTAGTCGCTTTCTTAAATTTGTCCAGCCATTTTATACCTCCTGAAATAGTTCATCAAAACCTTTATCCAAATAAGTGTTTCTGCCATTTGGGAAGGATTTTCCTATCAAAAGCTTTTAGACCAGTTCTGATGATACTTTAGGTGAGAGTCTGGATTCTGCCAGTAATTGGTCCCCTTGGATTCTGTGTATGGACTCAGTTTATACAGGAAAAGATGATGTCACTTTGAACTAGGCTGTCTACCTTGCTAAAGTTTACTTGCAGATTTTGCTGAAATCATGAATCCTCTTGTTTGTCAGAAAAAGTATGAGCTGACAAACAGCAGCTCAGGTAGAAGGCCTGGGCACAGCCTTCTTGCTGCCCACTGCCCCAGCTTTGTGGTGGGCACATTGCCAGCAGGTCTTGGGCCGAACCTTCCTGGAATGGTCCTTCTCCTTGGGAGGGGGAGACAAGGACACTTAAAAGCATAGTAAGCAGTGTAAGGTTAGACATAATGAAGCCATAAGTGTTATGATTCTAAGGTCTCAGAAGAGGATTAAGGGTAAAAGGATATCTAGAAAGGCTTCTGGGAAATTTAGGAAATACAGTTAAGGTCAACGTAAAGCAGGCCATATGTAGAGGTCAGCTTTTGAGATATGGTGATGATGGTGGTGAAGATGCTGGTGATGGTGAGGATGAGGATGGTGATGAGGATGATGGTGGTGATTTTGTAAGAATAGAAAGCACTGTATCTGCTAGAAAACTTTGGCCGACCACTTTTCTGCTTACAGTACAATGTGCGTTTCAAAGCTGACAGGCCTGGCTTCGAAGCCTGCTCTCCACTCTAGCCATGTTACACTCCTTCTCTGTGAAACAAGAATAATAATAGTATTTACTTCATAAAACAGTTGGGGGAATTAGCTTAAAATTAGACTCAATAAAATGTTAGTGATTCTCCATACCACCAAAGTGAAATGTGAAGATATTTACTGGCTGCTAAGTGGGTACGCATTGCCCATAAAAACATGGTTTAGGCTGGTATTTGGGCAGTGTTTACATTGGCATATCATCATGAAATGAGTAACTGCATAAAGATACTGACTGGGGCTCCAGTTCATGAAACCTCGGAGAGAAGGGCTGGAGAAGTGGGTCCCTTCCTCGTACTCCAGATCCCCACTGGACTTGCTTGCTCTGTGTTGAGATTCACAGCCTCATCCTGTTAGGTGTTCGTCTGTGCTGACATCTTCTGAAAGTTCTCCTTAATGGTTGCCCTAAACCGAAGCTTCTCAGCTTGAGCACGTCTCAACTCTTTGGGGGCAGAGGATTCTTTGTGGTGAGGTCTCTCTTGTTCCTTGGAGGACTATTCACAGCATTGCTGACCTCTGCCCACCAGATGCAAGGAGTGCCCATCCCCCATGGTGACAACCAAAAATGTCTCCAGAAGTTGTCAAATGTTCCCCGGGAGGGAGAGAATCACCCCTCTACTGCCCTAGTCTTGCCTCTTGCAGTGTGGGAAGAAAAGAAAACAAAAAAAAGTACATTTGTGATTAAAGATAAATTTTTTCCTGTTTTAGTGGGCTTTAGGACAGTGGTTCCTGACCTTTTTGGTACCAAGGACAAGTTTCGTTGAGGACACAGACTGGGGAGCAGGGGAAGGCTCAGGTGGTAATGTAAGCCATGAGGAGCAACAAACAAAGCTTCTCTTGCTTGCCCACCATTGTTCACCTCCCGATGTGCAGCCTGGCTCCTAACAGGTTAGGGACCCCTGCTTTAGGATGCTTGGATTAAAAATAAAATATAACCTCATTAAATAGTCTCCAGCAAAAGGCGATTATATTTGTATTACATATATATAATATTTATGTACATTATATATTACATTTATATATATTCTGTGTGTATATGCAGTCATGTGTGTGCACATATGGGATATATGTTGTGTGTTGTGCATAAATTGGCAGAATTTTATTTTAAAACCACATTTGCTAAGGTTAGGCACACTCAATAGTTCTCAGGAAGTCCCCAAACCAGCCAAGCCCTTTGTCTTAGTGGAGAAATTCCATCACTTTTTTATTTTTTTCCTTGCAGGCCGAAGGAAGTCATTCAGACTTCAGCTTCTGAGATCATGGCAAGTGGGGTTGGAGATCAGGCTCCCACTTTGACATAAAACAGAGCTCCAGGAACAGAAAGCAATTTCTAGTGCAAGGAGTTTTGGAAGATTCAGAGACATTTACGTTTTTCTGAGATTAACTAAATACTGCCACAGATAGATTTTCTTTTTCATTTCTAGGAGGATTAATGTTGGCAAGAGAAGAGAATTGTAAGTGGCATATCCTTAAAGGACTATGTTTAGGCCAAGGCCTTAAACTTAAGTCACTCTCACCTCCCCACCTCTGCCAGTTACCAGTAAAACTAGCGTTCATCAATGAGTGGAGTGTGGAGAGAGTATTGGATGGTATGCTGGATATTTACTTTTCTTATCCCCCGAAAATCCCCTGGAGAAGGAAATGGCAACCCACTCCAGTATTCTTGCCTGGGAAATCCCATGGACAGAGGAACCTGGCAGGCTACAACCCATAGGGTTGCAAAGAGTCAGACAGGACTTAGTGACTGAGCGCACGCGTACCCACTACCAAAAGACTGTTTCTGATTTTAAGTCACTCTACAACTTCAGTCCTCAAGTTTATCATCAGTAAAGTGGAGATAATAATATCTATCTTATTTTCCTAACAGACTTTTATAATTTATTTCTTATATGTAAGGATAGAATGAGATCATCTGATGGAAGTACTTTGTAAACTCTAAAGCATTATTCAAATATAAGGGAGAATAAAACCCAGAAGTAGCAATAAAAAAGCCTAATTAACTGAAGAATGGAGAGATTAAGATTTTTCATTAGAATAAGGAAAGAATATATAAATGTGTTGGTAGTTTGGTTGTGCCCCCTTACCTCTGTAGGTTGTTACCAGCTATAATGCATCTTTGCCATGCAGTGGCCACTACATAAATTTCAGGCATAGTATCGAGAAGAAAAAAGCTTCATGCAAGTTAGACTTATGGACTTGGCGTTGGGAACCTGAGACACTCATCTTTCTAAATCTATCCCTGTAAGTTAGGAGAACGTATAGGGCAGGCCGTTCAGAAAGAGACCGGGCCAGCTATTGGGAAGACAGAACAGTGGGAAAGCAAGTAAAGTGAAGGGATAGAAGGACAGAGAGAAGGGTCTAGAATAGAAGTCAGACAGCTCATCTAGCATTCAGGTCGCCTATGAAATGGTGCTTGAAATATTATCTTTAAAAAGCAAGTGGATTTAAATAGGGAAAGACCATTTTGGGGGAGGAGCTGGAGCGTCCATGTGGAAAAGAAAGAAGAAAGAAGTTAATGGGTGCAGAAAGTATGGGCGAATTTTACCTAGGAGCGGCTTATGTAAGGATGGACATTTCTTCATGCATAATTACAAAATGATTAATTCTGTGCTTTTGGACTGAGGAAAGGTAAGTAAGGCAGTGATGATAGAACCAGAGTGTGTCTGGAAGGCGAAGGTAGTAGGAAGTAAGGTCATGGAGCGGAGAAGCAACATTTCATTGGCTACCTGACCGCTAGAGGAGCCGTCTGACTTCTATTCTAGGTGGAGTAAGGAGAATTGATGTTTCTGATAAGAAAGCTTGAGCCAGCGTGAGCTTTGAAAAGATGAGAGCTGAATTTTGCAAAGCTGTGTTGAAGAACACAGGGAATAGGGTAGGGGCAGAGCTGGAACTAAAACTTTGAATTGGGAATTATTTTTTAAAACTTGGGAGGGGAGTTCGGAGATATTTCAGGGTTTCGCAGCTAACATGAACATTGTAGAAGTTGTTCAGAGAGAAGTTTGAAGTTTCCAGTTGCCAACTGGGCACCTGGGAGGTGACTCATGGAACTCCTATCTCTTGTGAGTGGCCCAGGCTCATTACTTACAGCGCCCAAAATCCTGTTGTCTCTATTTAAAGTAGATTGATCAGTGTGTTGGGAGAGTGATCTATGATCACTTTTGGAAGATGCTTGCTTTGGTGCTAGTCAAAGTTTAACACCCAGGTAGTGATACCCATCCATTACTCTTGCCTGGAAAATCCCATAGACGGAGGAGCCTCGTAGGCTGCAGTCCATGGGGTCGCAAAGTCGGATACGGCTGAGCGACTTCACTTTCACGCATTGGAGAGGGAACTGGCAACCCACTCCAGTGTTCTGGCCTGGAGAATGCCAAGGATGGGGGAGCCTGGTGGGCTGCCGTCCATGGGGTTGCACAGAGTTGGACACGACTGAAGCAACTTAGCAGCAGCAGCAGCAGCAGTGATAGTTTTATTGTGACTACTACCAGTTTTCTTTGTTTTGTTTCTCTGCTCTGTCTTATTTTCCAGTTATGGATACATGATCTCAAGTTCTGAAAATGTCTTTCAAGTTAGGAAAAAAAACTGTCCCTGCCCTTTTCTGTCTGCTTCACAGGATTCAGGGATGGGAAGGTCTCTCGATACACCTGGTCCAACCCCACCTCACCTGTGTGGTTTATTGGGTGTTAGCTTCATATATTCGCACGTGTGGTTGGTTCATCCCAAGAAGCCACGCTTTCTCTCCAGGACAAGCAGGAGAATCTTGGCTCAGGAAAGCAGGTCTTCCCCAGAATCCTTCCCTGGAGGCAATGAAAGTGTTCACGCCTCCCTCTCCTGGACAAGTAGGCCAGAGATGGTGCAGTTCCTACTGGCCAGATAAAGCAGTCAAACAAACTGCAAAGAAAACACTGTTCTGGTTGTATTCTCCTCGTGTTCAGTGGAGATAACTTCGCTCTAGTCTCAGTACTGAGTCATTTGGCTTCTGGCAGGAGCTTTAATTGTTAATATGCAGATTTTATTTTTTTTTCTTGATCAAGAGGGGATTATTCTAGTTATCAGTCCAGAGCATCTTATTTCAAGATGAAAAGCCTTTACAGAATTACAGATGCCAACGTTTGTACAAAGCTTTTCAGCGACTGACAACTCAAAAAGAAAGTATGATTTATTAGCCTATAATGGCTAACCCTGAGCGATGGTCTAGGTCCTCCCGATTTGTGAAATTGTTTAATATGAACTGCCTTTTTATGCCGCTCAAGCCCCAGGTGACTCAAATAAATGTAGAGTCTCCATTACACGATCTGTTATGGGAGAGGGAAAGAGGGGGAGGGGGTACAAAAGGAGAAAAGTGGCTTTCTAAAATCCATCTTGGTGGTGCCTTTTACAGTAGTTTGGCTGATAAGCCGGCAGAGGAAAGATTAATAACGAGGCTTTTTGCTATCAGTACCTGCCTGTCGATTCTCTGTAACAGGCCTGTCGGTTCAGCATGGAAATTATTGATTAAATAAAAATTGCTATTAGATTGTGATGTGATCCATAATCACAAACAATGGTGGACATTCCTCTTTTAGATCCTCAGCCATGCATCAAGGTTTTTTTTTTTTTTCCCCTTGCTGTAATTTATAGTGCGCTGACACTTGAGCTCATTAGGACTAGCCTTTCTGCTCAGAGGCAGGAGAGCACAGGCATGCGCAGTTCAGCCTAGCCAGAGGGGTGAGGAGGCTACAAGGACCATTCCGGTTGGGAGTCCAGCCAGTTCATTCACCGAGTGGCAGCGGGGCTGTCTTTTTTTTTTTTTTAAGTGTTAAAATACACATAACATAAAATTTATCATTTGACCACTTTTTCTAGTTTTCCTGAGGGATGATGGAAGAATAAAATTGTGTATGTTTAAAGCATACGTGCATATGTGCATGCTAAGTCTCTTCAGTCATGGCCAACTCTTTGTGACACTATGGACCGTAGCCCACCAGGCTCCTCTGTCCATAGAATTCTCCAGGCAAGAATATTGCAGTGGCCTGTGGTGCCCTCCTCCAGGAATGTTTAAAACACATGATGTGATAATTCGATAAACATATATGTTATCAAATGATTAACAGAGTCAGGTTAATTAACACATCTATCACCTCGATTGTCTTTTATTTTGCTGAGACCACAGACCCTGTCAACAAGATTAATACTGTCTCTCTGAGTTTCACTTTACTTTTTATTTTTTTTAGATTCCACACATAAGTGACACCATACAGTATTTGCCTTTCTCTGTTGACTTATTTCACATAGTGTAATGCCCTCCAGGTTCACCCGTCTTACGACAATGGCAGAATTTTCTGTTTTAATGGCTGAATAATATTCCTTTTTTTGGGGGGGGGAGGGGAGAAGATGCCTTACTATTGTCCATGATGGCAGTGCCACATTTCCACCAACAGTTCCTTGTTCTCCCTGTTCAGCACCAGGGTTCTCTTTTCTCTACATCCTTGCCAACATTTGTTGTCTCTTGTCTTTTTGATAATAGCCATTTTAACAGGTGTGAGGCGATATCTCATTGTGATTTTAATTTGCATTTCCCAGTGATTAGTGATGCTGAATACTTCTTAATGTACCTGTTGACCATTTGTATATCTTCTTTGGAGAACTGTCTATTTAGATCTTTTTAATTTGGAATATTTGGGGGATTTTTTGCTATCAACTTGGATGACTTACTTAGATATTTTGGATATTAATCCCTTATCAGATATATTGTTTGTAGATAATTTATCCCACTTAGAAGATTGCTTTTTCATTTTGTTTCCTCTGCTGTACAGAGCTTTTTAGTTTGATATTTTCCCACTTGCTTATTTTTGCTTTTGTTATCTGTGCTGTAGGTGTCATATTCAAAACATCATTGCCAAGGCCAGTGTTAAGAAGCTTTTTCTCTGTGTTTACTTCAAGGAGCTTTATAGTTTGATGTCTTTGATCCATTTCAAGTTTTTTTCCTATCTGTGGAAAATACCATTGGAATTTTGATAGGGATTGCACTGAATCTGTAGATCACTTTGGGTACTATGTGTGTTTTATTAGTACTAATTCTTCCAATCCAAGAACATAGACTATCTTTACATTTATTTGTCTTCTTTAATTTTTTCATCAATATTAATATCTTATATATTTCAGTATACAGATCTTTAAGTTCCTCCTGCAACTGCCTTTAAATTTATTCCTAGATATTTTATTATTTTTGAAGCTATTGTAAATGAAATTGCTTTTTAACTTTCTCTTTCAGATGATTAATTGCTAGTGTGTAAAACACTGATTTTGCATGTTAATTTTGTTTCCTGAAACTTTGCTAAACTTTATTAGTCCTAACAGTTTTATGGGTGGAATCTTAGGGTTTTCTATACATAAAATCATTTCATCTATAAATGGATGCAATTTCCTTCATTTCTTCCAATTTCATCACCCTTTATTTCTTTTTCATGCCGAATTTCTTTGGCTAGAACTTCCAGTACTATATTGAATAGAAGTGGTGAGAGAAGGCATACTTATTTTGACCATTTTAAAGTGTTTAATTCAGTGCCATTTAGCTCATTCAAAATTTTATGCATCCATTGCACAACCTCGGTCCAGAACATTTTCCTCATTCCAAGAGGAAACTATACCCATTAAGCAATCACTGTTCTTCTTCCTTCACAGCCCCTGAAAACCACTCATCTGCTTTCTGTCTGTATGGATTATTTGCCTGTTCTGAACATTTGGTATAAAAGAAATCATGTGTGATCTTTTGTATCTTGGTTTTTCCACTTAGCAGTGTTCATCCATTCTGTAGCATGTGTCTATGCTTCCTTCCTTTTTATCATCAAATCAAGTTCTATTGTCTCATTACACTACATGTTGTTTATCCTTTTATAATTCTATGTTTAATTTTATGAGAAATGGCCAACCTACAGCAGATTTTAAGCTCTCTTGTAGAGTTCTGCCTTCCTAGGGTGTCTCACTGCTCACCCTATTAGCCCCTTGGAAGTGCTTGTCATTCTGGCTCCCCACCACCTCCCCTCTGTGCATGGGCTCTGCTAACCCTCCATGGGCTGTGGACTCAAGTTGCCTGTCTGGTTGCTTCTCACAGATTGCCTGAGAGCTCTGCCTTCTGTGGGCACATGGGCATCCTCAGAAAATAGGTCCATATATCTACTGTCACCATTTTCCCCCCAAAAGTGATGTGACTGTTTTGGACAAATGCATAGACTAAATATTCACGGTATGAAGTCATGTGGGCTTGGACAAAGAAAACAGATTGAGAGGTTGACCAAATTTTATATTTAAATAGTGATTCAGATGAGACTCTGTTCAGGGAAAATGGACATAATCCTCTCACAGTAGCTCATTTATGGGTCCATGGAGAAGGCAACGGCACCCCACTCCAGCACTTTTGCCTGGAAAATCCCATGGACAGAGGAGCCTGGTAGGCCGCAGTCCATGGGGTCGCTAAGAGTTGGACACAACTGAGTGACTTCACTTTCACTTTTCACTTTCATGCATTGGAAAAGGAAATTCAACCCACTCCAGTGTTCTTGCCTGGAGAATCCCAGGGATGGGGGAGCCTGGTGGGCTGCCGTCCATGGGGTCGCACAGAGTCGGACACGACTGAAGCGACTTAGCAGCAGCAGCAGCAGCAGCTAGGTGTTGGCTTCCTAGATGGTGCAGTGGTAAAGAATTCACCTGCCAAAGTAGGAGACACAAGAGATGCAGGTTCAATCCCTGGGTCAGGAAGATTCTCTGGAGTAGGAAATGGCAACCCACGCCAGTATTCTTGCCTGGAGAATTCGATGGACAGAGGAGCCCAGCTCTGGAAACTCTGGAGGATGGGACTAATCTGAGTCACTGATGTACCTTCAGTTCCTGGTCCCAAGGGCAAGTTCATTCAAATGAACACAAAGACAACAGCAAGCTAAGAAATGAGCTATTTTGCTTTCCTTCCCCTGTGTCATCTCTAAACCATGAGTTTTAAGGAATGTGCCTCCCCTTTCCCAGAAGCCCTCTGAGGTCCTCAACCTGCCTCACCAGCCACTGTACTGGCGGCAGGCCAGATATGTCTACATGCATGCTCGCTTGCTTTAGTCGTATTCAACTCTGCGACCCCATGGACCATAGCCCGCCAGACTCCTCTGTCCATGGGATTCTCCAGGCAAGAATATTGGAGTGGGTTGCCATTTCCTCCTACAGGGAATCTTCCCCATTCAGGGACGGAACCCGCAGCTCCAGTGCCTCTTGCACCGCAAGTAAATTCTTTACTGCTGAGCCACCAGGGTATCCCTCTTACCTGTCTACACGTATGTACTTTCTTTCCACCATTTGTACGTATGACTTATAGTCTAACTTTACCAAAGAATTCCATTGGGATCTATAGTCTGCATAGCTATTGCTTGTTTTTTGGAGAAGCTGTGGTTGCTCAGTCAGAATGGCTCTTTTGGGTGACCCCCAACTCCCTGGAAGGAGCTCCCCATCCAGAGCCGCATGCTTTTTATCCAGCCCTTTAGGAAGTTCAGATGTAAAGTCTGAGCTGTCTCTGTAGCTGGTGATGTGCCTTGGTACCATGCCAAGCGGCTGTCTTGCTGGCTGTTTCCACTCTGAGAAGTTTCATCCTTGAGTGTCTCCATGTGGAGGGCTACAGCTTAAAGCAGAAGTAGTAAATAACCGCAGACGTGCAGGGTGGGAGTGCTGACCCAGAGCTCAGGGTTTCAAGTTCCAAGTGGTCTCCCTCCTTCCAGTGTTGTTTCCAGCCCAATGTTTAATTTCATATATTCTCTTTCAAGTAAAAGACAAAAGCATGTTTTGGATGAGTGCATGAGTTTTGTCTTGAGTCAAGATGATCAGCCCTAGATGGAACTCTGACTTTCACCTTTGTTTGGAATAAAGGGGTCTGATGTTTGTGATAATGAGTTACATCTACTTTCAGAGACATTCAACTTGCAGTAAATGTGTGTGTGTTGGGGGAAGGTAATTTTCCCCTTGCAAGAGTGAAACAGATTGATAGATGGAGACAGAGACAGACAGACAGAGACAGAGACTGTGTGCTGGGGGCAGAGATGAGGTGAGTGAAGTTGGGGATGGGAGAATGCATACGTTTAAGAGATAAGAAGTCTAAAGGCCAAACTGTCATTATATATGCCAAGCAACCCTTACAACAAGAGAATTTGTATTTGTGTGTAATTAATTAGTAGCAGAGTCACACACTGACCAGTTTAGTGGCCTTAGATAAGTTTCTTAGCCTTTCTAGACTTCATTGTACTCTGTACTTGGTTTAAAAAAAGGTAGGTAGTAGATTAGGTTGTTTTTAAGATTCTAAATTTAGAAGCAATTATTAAATTAATATCCAAAACCAAAAAATAAATAAAATTCACATCCAGCATGTATGTGCCTGCTCAGTGTTCGATTCTTTGTGGCCCATGTATTGGGGGTGCAGACAGCAAGGAAAAGGAAGACAAGTGCCCGTCCAGCTGAAAAGGGATTAAGATCACCATTGGCAAAGGAGATCCAAAGCCAGTCAAGTGACAAAATCTTCCAAGCAGATAGGCTTATCCTGTGTCAGGGGACTGAGGTTCCTTACACATGGAACCATGAACCAACATCAGAAACTTTTGGGCAAACACAAAATATGGATGGGGGCTGGGAAATAAAAGACAATGATATCATTGTACACCTTCCAAGGGGTCAAAAGAATGAATTCTGAAAATGACAGGGGGAGAAAGTGAAGTCAACTGTAGAGGAAACTATCTTGTTGAAAGGTTGTTGTTTTATCACAAGATAAAATAGTAATCACTGGGACGCTCTGGGCTCACTGAGAAAAATGTCATGCTGGACCAGTTGCGACCCCATGGACCATAGCCCGCCAGACTCCTCTGTCCATGGGATTCTCCAGGCAAGAATATTGGAGTGGGTTGCCATTTCCTCCTACAGGGAATCTTCCCCATTCAGGGACGGAACCCGCAGCTCCAGTGCCTCTTGCACCGCAAGTAAATTCTTTACTGCTGAGCCACCAGGGTATCCCTCTTACCTGTCTACACGTATGTACTTTCTTTCCACCATTTGTACGTATGACTTATAGTCTAACTTTACCAAAGAATTCCATTGGGATCTATAGTCTGCATAGCTATTGCTTGTTTTTTGGAGAAGCTGTGGTTGCTCAGTCAGAATGGCTCTTTTGGGTGACCCCCAACTCCCTGGAAGGAGCTCCCCATCCAGAGCCGCATGCTTTTTATCCAGCCCTTTAGGAAGTTCAGATGTAAAGTCTGAGCTGTCTCTGTAGCTGGTGATGTGCCTTGGTACCATGCCAAGCGGCTGTCTTGCTGGCTGTTTCCACTCTGAGAAGTTTCATCCTTGAGTGTCTCCATGTGGAGGGCTACAGCTTAAAGCAGAAGTAGTAAATAACCGCAGACGTGCAGGGTGGGAGTGCTGACCCAGAGCTCAGGGTTTCAAGTTCCAAGTGGTCTCCCTCCTTCCAGTGTTGTTTCCAGCCCAATGTTTAATTTCATATATTCTCTTTCAAGTAAAAGACAAAAGCATGTTTTGGATGAGTGCATGAGTTTTGTCTTGAGTCAAGATGATCAGCCCTAGATGGAACTCTGACTTTCACCTTTGTTTGGAATAAAGGGGTCTGATGTTTGTGATAATGAGTTACATCTACTTTCAGAGACATTCAACTTGCAGTAAATGTGTGTGTGTTGGGGGAAGGTAATTTTCCCCTTGCAAGAGTGAAACAGATTGATAGATGGAGACAGAGACAGACAGACAGAGACAGAGACTGTGTGCTGGGGGCAGAGATGAGGTGAGTGAAGTTGGGGATGGGAGAATGCATACGTTTAAGAGATAAGAAGTCTAAAGGCCAAACTGTCATTATATATGCCAAGCAACCCTTACAACAAGAGAATTTGTATTTGTGTGTAATTAATTAGTAGCAGAGTCACACACTGACCAGTTTAGTGGCCTTAGATAAGTTTCTTAGCCTTTCTAGACTTCATTGTACTCTGTACTTGGTTTAAAAAAAGGTAGGTAGTAGATTAGGTTGTTTTTAAGATTCTAAATTTAGAAGCAATTATTAAATTAATATCCAAAACCAAAAAATAAATAAAATTCACATCCAGCATGTATGTGCCTGCTCAGTGTCCGATTCTTTGTGGCCCATGTATTGGGGGTGCAGACAGCAAGGAAAAGGAAGACAAGTGCCCGTCCAGCTGAAAAGGGATTAAGATCACCATTGGCAAAGGAGATCCAAAGCCAGTCAAGTGACAAAATCTTCCAAGCAGATAGGCTTATCCTGTGTCAGGGGACTGAGGTTCCTTACACATGGAACCATGAACCAACATCAGAAACTTTTGGGCAAACACAAAATATGGATGGGGGCTGGGAAATAAAAGACAATGATATCATTGTACACCTTCCAAGGGGTCAAAAGAATGAATTCTGAAAATGACAGGGGGAGAAAGTGAAGTCAACTGTAGAGGAAACTATCTTGTTGAAAGGTTGTTGTTTTATCACAAGATAAAATAGTAATCACTGGGACGCTCTGGGCTCACTGAGAAAAATGTCATGCTGGACCAGGCTGATGTTTTCTTTGGCAATTTTGTTAGACTGATTGGCCATGAAAATGCAGTAAATATATGTTGGGATCTCAGCAAAATATTTAATAAGCACTTTTGGCCAAGACAGAGAGTGATGGTTGCGCTAAACAGCGGTTAGGAGATGTAGTCATTGGGTGGGTGATGAGGCGTGGTTGGACTTGAGCAGGGAGCTGCTTCTAGAAGAAGGCTGCTGGGCTTGCCCCCCGCCCCCAGCCCTGTTTTGCTTAACAATTTGATGTTTGTTTGTTTCCAGCAAAGTCATAGAGTGCAATTATCATCAAAGTTGTTTATGAGGAATTTTCAAATCCAGTTAATGACTGAATCAAGGTCGTCAAAGATCTTGAAAAATCAAAACCCTACAATCACCCCAAGGAGATTTAAAATGATGATAATAATATAGAACCTTTAATGAACTATAAATTCACTTTACTAGGTACTAGAGATTTGCCATGAAAACTGGCTCATGGGATTCTCAACTACAGAAACAGAAGTACATGTTCTTAGAATCATGCTCTCGTTGTTTCGGGAAAATACCACTTAGCTCAGCACTTTGGTTTCTAAAGATAGACTGATTGGATCAAGCAGAAATAGATTCTTCAAACATGCCTTGTTGATAGTGTTTGATAGAACCAGTGAAGAGAGACACGGGGGTTTCAGGTGGGCAGAGACAGCGCAGGGTAAAATGACCATCTTCAACTATTTGTGGATGGGTTGTTGTCCTGTGGAAGGTAGATCTGCTTTTTCCCAATGCACAGAAACTGTAGGGAAACAGATTTAGACTCAGTATAACTAGAATTAATTTGACAGCAAGAGCTGGCCAAAATGCTACTGTAAGAAGAACTCAACCTTCAGTTCGGTTCAGTTCAGTCTCTCAGCCCTATCCAACTCTGCAACCTTATGACTGCAGCTCGCCTTAGGTATTTAAATTAGACACCAGTTGATGTGAGGTGTTAAAGAGGTAATGAGAGCTTCCTTGGGTTCCTAACTAGATGAATTCTTAGTCCCTCTAAAACTTGAGAGAAATTGTTTTATTTTTCAGACCTTTCTTGAAGCCATTCACTTTTTCTTGAAGCCAGTCGCGTGCTGTGTTCAGAGGAGGACTAGGTTGCCATTCATTCTTAAAAGAACGAATGAAATCATCTCAGTTTTTGGACAGTTCTAACACTCTTTCCTCTCTGTTTAGTCCCAGCTTTTCCTTTCTTTAATTAAAATTTTTTGTTATAAAACGTATTAACTAGCAAAATGAATTAGATGGGCAAACCACTTGAGAGCCAAACCTCAGAATTCCTCAGATAACAAACCTGGGATAAGAATTTGGGGAGTCATCAGGCCAGAGAGTTCCCTCGTATTCCAGAACTAACCCAAAATGTTCTGGATTTTTTCTCGTTGTGTTTTAGTATGACTAGTCCTACTTTGTTCAGTTCAGTTCAGTTCAGTTCAGTTCAGTCGCTCAGTCGTGCCCGACTCTTTGCGACCCCGTGAATCGCAGCGCTCCAGGCCTCCCTGTCCATCACCATCTCCCGGAGTTCACTCAAACTCTCGTCCATCGAGTTGGTGATGCCATCCAGCCACCTCATCCTCTGTCATCCCCTTCTCTTCCTGCCCCCAATCCCTCCCAGCATCAGACTCTTTTCCAATGAGTCTGCGAAGAAGAGGTGGCCAAAGTACTGGAGTTTCAGCTTTAGCATCATTCCTTCCAAAGAACACTCAGGACTGATCTCCTTTAGGATGGACTGGTTGGATCTCCTTGCAGTCCAAGGGACTCTCAAGAGTCTTCTCCAACACCACAGTTCAAAAGCATCAATTCTTCGGCGCTCAGGTTTATTCATAGTCCAACTCTCATATTTATACATGACCACTGGAAAAACCATAGCCTTGACTAGATGGACCTTTGTTGGCAAAGTAATGTCTCTGCTTTTGAATATGCTATCTAGGTTGGTCATAACTTTCCCTCCGAGGAGTAAGCATCTTTTAATTTCATGGCTGCAGTCGCCATCTGCAGTGATTTTGGAGCCCCCCCCCCAAATAAAGTCTGACACTCTGCTTTGTTACTGTGTATGAAAATTTCCCTTAGAATTTTCTTTAGAAGTCTATCTTTTGCGCTTACTTTAGGTCACCAAAAAATTTTTTTCTGAGATACTGTCAGATAAACGTGTAAGTGCTAAGGCCATTGACAGGCAACTAATCAAATGTTTTTTGAATACTAGAAAAAGAATATTTTTCCCTCAACAAATACTTCAGTTCCCTTTGGGTTTAGATTGTAGGCACGTGGCCTGAGTCTTTTGCAATATGAAAAATATAAAACTTAGTCTGATCATTTAGTGTTTGCATCCTTTTTTTTCAGACTGCAGTCCTTATCAGAGTAAGTCACAATCTTGTCTTTGTGTTTATTGCAAATACTCAAGAGATTATATAACACACTTTTAATATTCTGTTCTTTCTCATCCTTTCTGTTGTATAGCAACAAACAGCTCTTGCTAGATTTTGCTTTTCTTTTTTTCCCCCTCTTTCCTTTTTTTAAAAATTTCCTTTCTGAGCTTGATTGTCTTGATGATTCATTTCACCCATCACCTGTGTTTTGAGCAGAGCTGAGGCATCTGCAGTGATGTCAGCTGTTACTCAGTAGGGAATTCCCTGACGCTGCTTTCACAGCCAAGTTTCCAGATTCAATCCTTGATCAGGGAACGAAGATCCCACAAACCATGTGAAATGCCCCCTGGCAAAAGAAGTGTTCCTAAGCAGCTAACTGGTTCCTCATTTTCCTTTCTTTGTGAATCATGAGATAAAGATGACCCCTTCATTCTGAGGGTGTGCCAGGGCTGAGATCCGAACATCTCCAAGATTCTCATCACTGTGCTTTTAGCCATCAGGAATGCTTGAAAAACCTTAAGAAACTGAGAAATGAGTAAAAAGGACCAAATCAAAATGAACCATTCTTTACCTAAAGTACTAAGAAAACATGAAATGCACTTACCAACCTTTGTTTCCATGGCCTTCCCCTGTAGGGGTTCTGAAAGCATCAGTAATGTCTCCCCTGAGGAACTTGGGAGCCATCTGTCTGGTCCACTTGAATGGATGCCTGTTTGCTTTGGAATCCTGTGTTCCAACTTGGGAATAAATCGAACTGACCCCAGCTGCCAAAATCTGGAGGTCCAGTCCCTGTTGGGATTGCCCGCTGATATCTGCAGGAGTACAAACGAGGGCCCACGTGCTGTGTAGCTACATTCTTAGCAGCTGTAAGTCAGACTAAGGAACTGTTCAGTAACTGTCTTACACTCTGACCTGGCCTAACATGCTGTCCTGGGCCTCCCAGTGGCTCTAACGGTAAAGAACTTGCCTGCCGATGCAGGAGACGTGAGAATCGGGCTTAATTCCTGGGTCTGGAAGGTCCCCTGGAGGAGGGCACTGCAACCCCCTCTAATATTCTTGCCTGGAGAATCCCATGGACAGAGGAGCCTGGCAGGCTACAGTCCATAGGGTCACAGAGAGTTGGACACAACTGAAGAGACTTAGAACACGTGCACACACACACAACATGCCGTCATAATGACTGGGAAGGCCAAGTTGAGGAGAGAATTCTGAGTCCTGTTCCAGAATGGGGGGGCCAGGGATGATTGCCTCCCAGCCCCTGTTTTCTCCCCAGTCTGTCTCTGGAGATGCACAGAGACTCCCACCTGTTAGTCCAGGCCCCACCCCAGCCCCCTAGATATAGTCCTTGGTCCAAGGAGGCATGTTCTCAGATAGATGGCATGGTTTATCTTCCCAGGGGTGACTCCAGGAGTTCTGTCCTGGCACAGAAACTAGACTCAGAGTCCATTAGACCAGGGAATTCTAGAATCCTGGGATCCAGAGTGTGGTCCGGAAGGGCTGCTGGGCTCCATCCAGTCCTCTCTGACTCCTGTGGGGGAGGTGGATGCCTGGAGCAGACCAGGGTCCAGCTCACAGACTCATCTGCAGGGAGATGAGCTCGCTTGGTGCCAGGTAGAAATCAGAGCACCCCTTCCTCCATCAAGAGCAACTTGCTTTCAAAAAATTATGTAGTCAAACTGAGCAGCATGCTTTGCTGGTTCAGACATGCACATTTTGTTTTCATCTTTGAGAAGCACTCTGGAGGGCTCCCTCAGCCCCCAAGGGCCTTTCTTGGCCCAGTTTTACGCCAGCCCTGCTCAGTGATCTTGGCTTCTGCTGGTCCCTCAGGTCCTTTCTGGGGTTAGAATCTGTGATTGTTGTTCAGTCACGTAAGTTATGTCCGACTCTTTGCGACCCCGTGGACTGCAGCACACCAGGCTTCCCTGTGCTTCACTGTCTCCTTGAGTTTGCTCAGACTCATGTCCATTGAGTGGATGATGCCATCCAACCATCTCATCCTCTGTTGCCCCCTTCTCCTCCTGCCTTCAGTCTCTCCGCAGCATCAGGGTCTTTTTCAGTGGATCGACTCTTCGCATCAGGTGGCCGAAGTATTGGAGCTTCAGCTTCAGCATCAGTCCTTCCAATGAATATTCAGGGTTGATTTCCTTTAGGATTGCCTGTTTTGATCTCCTTACCGTTCAAGGGACTCTCAAGAGTCTTCTCCAGCACAAAATTGAAAAGCATCAGTTCCTCCACGAAAGGGAGAATCTGTGATATATCCTGTATTTCATCTCCCTGGATGCTTTACATCTTCCCTTCTTTCCCTGGTAAAACTCCAAAAATAGGTAGAATTTCTCCCACCTTCGTGGGTCCTGATCCTCACCCTGGATCTGGTACTAGACAGCCTAGGGAGCCTGCATTCCAACCAGCTCCCAGATAATCCCTGCACCTGCCCTGTCCCCACTGGCTCTGCAGAGCCTGGTGACACGCACCACCAGGGTTAGGGCGTGGAGGACAGGAGAGCCTGGCTCCCCAGGCTATGCTAGAGCTCTGGTCCTTCATATACTCTCTTAAGTACAAGGGAATCTGTATTTTGGTGTAGAACTTGTTCTCTGCTTAACATATTAAATTTGCTATGGAACTGATATATACACAGTATTGTATTTAAAATAAGGCTTCCCAGGTGGCGCTAGTGGTAAAGGACCTGCCTGCCAGTGCAAGAGATGTAAAAGATGTGGGTTCAATCCTTGGGTGTGGAAGAACCCCACTAAGAGGGCATAGCAATCGACTCCAGTATTCTTGCCTGAAGAATCCCATGGACAGAGGAGCCTGGCAGGCTATATATAGTCCATTGGGTCACAAAGAGTATGACATGACTGAAACGACTTAGCGCAGCACATCACATATTTAAAATAGATAAGCAACAGGGCCTTACTATATACCATAAGGAACTCCACTCAATAAAATATAATAACGTGAATGGAAAAAGAATTTGAAAAAAATAGATACATATATATGTATAACTGAATCACTTGGCTGTACATTTGAAACTAACACAACATTGTTAAGCAACTATACTCCAATATAAAACAAAAATTTTTTAAAATGAGAAAAACACCTCGTTTTATTCTCTTTTGAGGGGTGACATATTCCACTGAGATGTAAGTGGTAAAACAATTAACTTTCTTTGTGGTAGAAACTTGCATGAGATTTGGTTCTAAGAACTATAGCATCCTTTGGCCATGCTGAAGTCAAGACTCTTTAAGAAGAAAGTGACTTGAATTATCTGCTTCCTCCCCCCAAAATTGCCTAATCCTCCTTTCCTTCCCCCACTCCTTCCTCAATTCTTCTCACCGATTGGAGCCCCACTGCTGAACCTGGACTTTGGAGACTAGAAATAAGCAGCCAAAAGGAGAAAAAGAAATTTAACAGGAAGCTGGGGAGGTAGTAAAATAAATGTCCTTGTCTTCATCCCACATTCTCTTTTTCCACCCTGGTCAGTGATTTTTCAAGTTCAGCCAGAGCCTAGGTGGATGGCAGTTCATGACAGATACAAGGAGGCCCATGGTGAGCAAGGAGCCTTTTTCTAGAGCCAGGTGTTGGCTCCTTCCTGCCAAGTGTGCAAGGTGCTAGCCCTGTCTTTGCTCCATGGGCCCAGTGAAAGTTTAAAGTACTTCTCCTGAGGTGACTTGTTGGTCTTTAGGCGCCATCCATCCCTGTGTGTAGGTCACAGAAATAAGCAGGACAGTGCCGGTATATGATGGTGTCCACTTGAGTCTTGTTAATGCAGTGAATAATTAAAGAGGAAGACAAGGGCTTAAATCTCCAGCATTTTAACTTTGTTTTCAAAGCTCCCTAGCTTACAGAAGTGTTCATTCCAACACACTCATGACTTTCGTGGACCTGTAATTTGGCTCTTGGGATTAAGGGCTTTGTCTCTACTCATAAAATATTATAAAGCTGCTGGCCTCTATAGATGCATTTAAACTCAAAGAATCTGTCAGTTCCAACATGCTTTCCAAGTGTTTTAATTGCAGTGCAGTGTAAACTTTAAGAGGGTATGGGGAGTAATTAAACATATGCAACTATTATCATATATAATGGCTCTTCCTATTAATTTTCACAGCTCAAATACTATTTTGCCTTCATATCATTCCCAGCCCCGTGGGCTTCTTTACTATTACTCATACACCAAGGCCACACCCTCCGCAGGACCTTTGCACCTGCCATTCCCACAGCTGGGATTAATCTTCTCATAGAATCCACATACCTTCCTCCAAGTTTCTGTGGAAATTCTCAAGGTTACTAAGAGGCCTCTCCTGATCAGCATGTAGAACATGACTCAAAAGACCCTTCCATTAATGGCTTCCAAGGGGGCTCGGTGGTAAAGAATCCACGTGCCACTGCAGGAGACACAAGAGATGTGGGTTCAATCCCTGGGTCAGGAAGATCTCCTGAAGAAGGAAATGGCACTCCACTTCAGTATTCTTGCCTGGAAAATTTTATGGACAGAGGACCCTGGAGAGCCCCACGTCCATGGGATCACAAAGAGTTGGACATGACTGAGCACACACATACAGTTAATTTATAATGTTCTGTTAGTTTCAAGTATACACAAAGTGATTCAGCTGTATATGTATATACATATATATATTCATTTTCAGGTTCTTTTCCATTTCAGGTTATTGCAGTTCCCTGTGGTATATAGTAGGCCTTTGTTATTTATGTTTTTATATATAATAGTGTGTGTCTGTTAATCTCAAACTGCTAATTTATCCCTTTCCCCACACTCTCCCTTTGGTAGCCATAAGTTTGTTTTCTAATTCTGTGGAGTTTGTTTCTGTTTTGTAAATAAGTTTATGTAATTTATATAACTTTTTTGGATTCCACATAAAAGTGATATCATACTATATTTATCTTTCTCTGTCTGATTTATTTCACTTAATGTGATAATCTCTGGGTTCATCTATATTGCTGCAAATGGCATGGTTTTATCCTTTTTATGACTAAGTAATATTCCATTGTATATATGTACCACATCTTCTTGAAACATAACTTTCTAAAAAAATCATGATATTATCTGCCTTTTACTACAAGGCTATAAGCACCATGAACTTAGGAACTTACTTTACTCATTCACAGGACCAATACTGGCCTGGCATATAGTAGGTATTCTTTACATATTATTGAATGAATGAATTAATGAATGTTGATATTCTTCTTAAGACTGTGACTAGAAAAGATTGTGTATTGAATTTGGGATTGAAGAATATTTTTTTAATCAGTTAAACACTTTGCTATTCATTCATCCATCCATTCTTAAAATAGACTTTTATGTTCTAGAATATAGTGATATCATTATGTTATTCAAAGAAGGCAATGGCACCACACTCCAGTACTCTTGCCTGGAAAATCCCATGGATGGAGGAGCCTGGTAGGCTGCAGTCCATGGGGTCGCTAAGAGTTGGACACGACTGAGCAACTTCACTTTCACTTTTCACTTTCATGCATTGGAGAAGGAAATGACAACCCACTCCAGTGTTCTTGCCTGGAGAATCCCAGGGACGGGGAAGCCTGGTGGGCTGCCCTCTATGGGGTCGCGCAGAGTCGGACGCAACTGAAGTGATTTAGCAGTAGCAGCAGCAGCATTATATTAACGATATACAGAGGAGAGCTCTTAAAAGAGAAGACTGCACTCAACTAATCTTAAATAAGTTTTAATATTCTTGAAACAACATTGCAATATTAAATTTCAGATAACTGTTAAAAAATCCATAATGCCCTCAAGATCAATAAAACTAAGGTCAACTTTTATTTAAAATCTTATAGATTTTCTCTCAATGTATTTCTTTAAAGTAGAGAATATACTGAGTATATTGGTATG
>SJYC01147629.1:0-30601 GCA_006408675.1 Madoqua kirkii
AACAGACTGGTTCCAAATAGGAAAAAGAATACATCAAGGCTGTATATTGTCACCCTGCTTATTTAACTTCTGTGCAGAGTACATCAGGAGAAATGCTGGGCTGGAGGAAGCACAAGCTGGAATCAAGATTGCCAGGAGAAATATCAATAACCTCAGATATGCAGAGGTTAAAAGCAGAGACATTACTGTGCCAACAAAGGCCTGTCTAGTCAAGGCTATGGTTTTTCCAGTGGCCATGTATGGATGTGAAAGTTGGACTGTGAAAAAAGCTGAGCATCGAAGAATTGATGCTTTTGAACTGTGGTGTTGGAAAAGACTCTTGAGAGTCCCTTGGACTGCAAAGAGATCCAACCAGTTCATCCAAAAGAGATCAGTCCTAGGGGTTCTTTGGAAGGACGGATGCTAAAGCTGAAACTCCAATACTTTGGCCACCTCATGCAAACAGTTGACTCACTGGAAAAGACTCTGATGCTGGGAGGGATTGGGGACAGGAGGAGAAGGGGATAACAGAGGATGAGATGGCTAGATGGCATCACCAACTCGATGGACGTTAGTCTGAGTGAACTCCAGGAGTTGGTGATGGACAGGGAGCCCTGGAGTGCTGCAATTTACGTGGTCACAAAGAGTCGGACGCAACTGAGCAACTGAACTGAACTGAACTGAACTGAACTGAACTGAACCACTATGTCATGAGGACACTCAAGCAGCCCTAGGGAATGGTCATGTGGCAAGGAAGTGAGGCATCCATCCAATAGCTGTATGAGTGACCCATCTTAAAAGCAGATTCTGCAGCCCCAGTCAAATTTTCAGATGACCACACTCCCAGCTGACATCTTGACTGCAACTTTATGAGAGAACTTGACAGAGTACAACATAGCTAAGCTACGCCCAGAATTCTGACACTCAGAAATTATGAGTTAATATATTTTTGCTCTCTTAAGTTGCAGTATCTAGTAGTAATGAGTTATGTAGTAATAGATAACTAGTACATGAAGTTACATAGTAACAGCATAATGACTACAAACCCAAACACCGAGTGAAACTGTCTAGATTCAAATTCTGGCTTCACTGCTAACTAATTATGTGACTGTGGGAAGTGACTAGCCATCTAACTACCTTAGTTTACTCATCTGTCAAGTGGAGATAATGCCAGCATGCCACCCAGGACCACTGTGAGGATTAAGTGAGTTGATGCAATAAAGCAACTGGAAGCATATCTGCCACACAGGAAGCATTCAAGGAGTGTTAGCTGCTGGGATCAATTTACAAAACAGTAAATCTGAATGTAAATTGGATAGCCAACCTCATTAGGGAAAAAAAGTAAAATCACCATGAGACTTCCTTGTTCTGCATAGAGTTAGCAAAAGCATAAACTCAGCCTGAGTGATGGTAATTGGGCATCTTCACCATAAGATAATTTACCAAGATGTCTTTCTCTGGTGTGAACACATTTTTTGTGAGCACGTTATACTTCAATTCAAAAGTTTAAATTAATAAATAACACAATACACATACAGAGCCAACACTCTCCCTCATTCTACCCTTACCCCCAGAAATGCTCTGTTAATATTGGCAAATATTGGCAAAGACATGGAACACAAGAACTCACATCTTGCTGGTGGAAGTAGAGAGCAATTTGGCAACACTAGCAAAGCTGAAAATTTACAAGTAAGGTTTACCTGAGTGATAGGATACAGGCTTTCACTATCCACTTTTCTGTATCTTCCTTAAACTTTCATTTCTGTCAAGACGTCAAAGTGGGGGAGAAGGGAAATATTCAACCCAGCCATAAAATTCTGTGACCTGGACCCACTTATATTCTTAAAAAGCCTAACATAACAGAGAGGAATGGTTATTCTTTTGCCAGCCTCCAGGACAGCATGTAAAACATGCCTGGGCATGCTGAACACTTTGTTATGGGCCTCTGAAAAGGAGAATTTCTAGGTAAAACAGTAATCAGGGATTTTTTTAAAAGCAGAAGGACTCAAAACCTGAAAAGAAATTAAGAATGAGTTGTATTAGGGGAAGGAAAGAGAGTAGAAAAAGAGGTTGTCTTACAAATAATCCAGTATTTAAATATTTTTTAAATTATGGTGAAACATATATAAAATTAACCTTTCTAACAGTTTCTTAAGTGTACAGTTCAATACCACTAATCATATTAATAATGTTGTGCAACCATCACTATTTTCAAAACTATCCATCACCCCAAACAGAAACTCTTAAACATTAACCATTAAATAATAACTTTTCCTCGCTTCTCTCCATAGCCTCTAGAAACCTCTGTTCTACACTCTGTATCTATGAATTTAATTACTCTAGGTACCTCACATAAGTGGAATCATGAATTATTTGTCCTTTTGTGTCTAGCTTATTTCACTTAGCACATTATTTTTAAGGTTTACCCATGTGTTCAAAGGTACAGTTCAGAATTCCTCTTTATGGCTGAATAATATTTCATCTATGAAGTGAAGTTGCTCAGTCATGTGTGACTGTTTGCAATCCAATGGACTGTAACTTACCAGGCTCCTTCTTCCATGTGATTTTCTAGGCAAAAGTACTGGAGTGGCTTGCCATTTCCTTCTTCAGGGGATCTTCCCAACCCAGGGATCAAACATGGCTCTCCCAAGTTGTAGGCAGACACTTTACCCTCTGAGCCACCAGGGAAGCCCAGCAGGCCGCATTTTGTTTATTCTAGTGAGAACCTACTGTATAACACAGGGAGCTCAGCTCAATGCTCAGCTATCGATGGACACTTGGGTTGTTTACACCTTTGGGCTATCATGAATAATGGTGTGATAAACATTGGTGGACAAGTATCTGTTTGAGTCACCTGAAGTAAAGTTGGTCATGAGTTCCACCTAGGGGTGGATGTTGAAAACAGGGGTGAGCCTACTAGGTGCTCAGAGGTCAAGGACGGACTCAACTTTATTCATTCAGTTGGTCAGTCTTGCAACAACTATTTATCAAACACCACAATGCAAGAAACTGAGGTTCAAAAGTGGGGGAAATCAAACACTGTTCCCTCCTCTCAAAGACCTTGTTCTCTAGGTACTAAACAAGAAAAGACAATTTAAGAGTGAAAAGTAGAATAATTAGTGATGTTGAGCATCTTTTCATGTGACTCTTTGCCACTTGTATGCCTTCTTTGGAGAAAGGTCTATTTGGGCCTTCTGCTGATTTTTTGATTGGGTTGTTTCCTATTTTAATATTGAGCTACATGAGCTGTTTGTATATCTTAGAGATTACTACTTTGTCAGACACTACCTTGTGTAAAACAGATAGCTAGTGGGAACCTGCTGTATAGCACAGGAATCTCAGCTCAGTGCTCTGTGATGACCTAGAGGGGTGGCGTGGGGTGGGAGGAAGGTTCGAGTCTTTATGACCCTGTGGACTATAGCCCACCAGGCTCCTCTGTCCATGCGATTTTCCAGGCAAGAATATTGGAGTTGGTTGCCATTTCCTTCTCCCAGGGATTTTCCCGACCCAGGGACTAAACCTACATCGCTGATGTCTCCTGCCTTGGCAGATGGGTTCTTCACTACTAGTGCCATCCGGGAAGTGCCAAGAGGGAAGGAATATATATACACATAGCTGATTCATTGTACAGCAGAAACTAACACAACATTGTAAAACAATTATACTCCAATTTTTTTAAAAAAGGAGTGAAAATTATTGTTGTGATATAACAACCAAATTGAGGGTCAGGATGTCTGGAGGTGGTAAATTTTAAGCCAAGACCTGAAGGCTGAGAAAATTCCCAAGAGAAGCAGGTGAAAGTGAAAGTTGTGTCTGACTCTTTGCAATCCCATGGACTGTGGCCGTGCTCCTCTGTCCATGGAATTCTCCAGGCAAGAATACTGGAGTGAGTTGGCATGCCCTCCTCCAGGGGATCTTCCTGACCCAGGCATCTGTTAGGTCTCCTGCATTGGCAGGTGGTTTCTTTACCACTAGTGCCACCTGAAAATCAAAGAGGGGTAACATAATGTTTCAGACAACAGGACAACAAGAATAGGAATTATTCACATAGTACAGCAGGAATACCTTGTGTGAACCAGAAGGTAGAGAGGGCATGGTTCTCCAGAAGAACGTTCAAAGGCTCACCATGACTAAACACAGAACAAAGAGTAGTGGTGGCAAAGATTCCAGAAACAGTAGATGCAGATCAAAATTTGGGGCTTAGGTGAATGGAAAAGCACTGAAGGACTTGAAGGTGGAAGGATGAGAATCTGATTTGTAAAGCAGCGATGACTGTGAAGGCTGAGCTCCAGAGGAAGACGTGGCTGCATATCTGGCTTGGGCAAGCAGGTCACAATGATCTCCTCCCCCGTTGTCAGCACTAACCTGGCTGTGGATGGCTGACCAAGTTCTGGCCAGAGAGACACAAGGCAAAGTCTCATAGGGGAGCTTCTGAGAAAGATTTCCTTCCACTGGGGGGAAACAAAGACATGTTCCTGTCAAAATTCATCACCTGAAACTCATCAAGAAGAACATCGGAAAAGCCCAAATCAAGAGACATGGGAACAACTGACATATACCCAGGGGTCATCTGGAAACAAGTGTGAAGAGGAAAGCTAATGTGCTAAGGAATAGAAAGATGGAAATCTTCTGGGTTCCTAACAACTGTGTTTTGCTACTGAATTAACCAATCCTAGGATCTAACTTCAGTCAGAATTTATGTGATTTAATGTTTAAGCCAGTCCCAAACTTTTCTATTTCATAGTACATATTAAAAAGTGATGTTCATATGACACACTTGGGTAAGCAGAAGAGGATGCTAGTGACTAGAGGTAACTGTCTCCAGGGTCTCCAGGCCACCCCAGGCTGTCACCCGGTTGCCCCAAGGACTAATTGGGTCAGTATTTCAGAGCATCTGGAACACACTCGCTGTGCACTATTGTGCTAGGCACACTGGTTGGCAAATACTGTCTTAAGCCACTATTAGCTGGTCTTTTATTCCTTGCAGCTCAAAGCATGCCACTATCTGGCTGACAAATACTAAGCATTATCCTCTTAGCTGCTGCTGCTGCTGCTAAGACACTTCAGTCATGTCTGACTCTGCGACCCCATAGACGGCAGCCTGCCAGGCTCCCCGGTCCCTGGGATTCTCCAGGCAAGAACATTGGAGTGGGTTGCCATTTCCTTCTCCAATGCATGAAAGTGAAAAGTGAAAGGGAAGTCGCTCAGTCGTGTCCAACTCTTAGCGACCCCATGGACTGCAGCCCACCAGGCTCCTCCCTCCATGGGATTTTCCAGGCAAGAGCACTGGAGTGGGCTGCCATTGCCTTCTCCGATCCTCTTAGCAACCCAGCTTAAAAACTGGAGAGTCATCTGCACTCATTCCTGCCCTTCACTCTCACTTCCCTTATATTCTTTGCCCGACTGCCTCCTTGAAATCTCCACCTTCTGCCCCTCACTTCACCCTTGCTGCTATGGCCTTCATCTAGGTTACCACAAGACTCAACTGTCCCCCCTCTGAAATCTCACTGCCCTTTCATCCATTCTAACATGGCCAATGGTCGCTCTAAAATATAGGTTACAACTCTCCTTTAATTCATTGCTTAGGTCCCATCAGTCTCAAAATTATGTTCATTTGTGATGAGGACCACAGACAATTTGTTAAGAGGGAGAATACTAAAGTATGGTGATGATCTGCTATTAAACATAATGTAGAATGTATTCCAATTTGTCCCAATTATGGTATTTGTTTTACTCTCTGACATGCTCTCCTGAGTTACTAGAAGAACACTGAGAATTTCTGCAGCAACCGTTTACCCTCCCAACACCCACACTGGAAGAAGGGGTGGAAGTTAGACAAAGAGAATGATTTTAACCTTGAAAAAGAGGAACACTTTCTGTGGGCTATGAGTAAAAGAGAAACAGGATTAATAAATACCCAAAGATTTGAAGAAAGAATCAGAAACATCTAAACTTAGGAAGGCTTAATCTTTTCAGAAAAAAACAAAAAAAAACAAAAAACCAGGTCTCTGTTGGGTCAAGAGAAGAAATACTGGATATCTTGTTTGACCTCCAATCTTCTCTACATGCTCTGAGCCTGGGAGGCTGAACTGTGTGGACTCAGTCAGCAACACTCTTGTCTCCACATAGGGATGGGGTCAGCCAAAGACAGACCTTGACAGGAGATGACGGGATGAGACTGAAGGTGCTTATGTTTCCCCCAGCTCCCTCCCTGCCTGGTACCATGTGTTGGCTGTGCCTGTACCCAAGGCCACATATGTTGCCAGGCTGCCTCTCCATGTAACGACCCTCCCAATATTCCGGGAACCGTTCCCTGTGGTTCTAGCTTCAGGATTAAGGTGGCAGTAGCTCTTCTACTCTCACTACCTCTGAAATACTGCCCTCTCCCCCTTTGGTTTTCTTAAATCTTGCACACGGCTTTATGAAAATCTTCTTATTAAACCTTCAGAGTTGATTTGAGAGTATTATCTGTTTCTTGCTGAGTCCACCAGTGATTTTGAGTCACATAATGGGGTTTGGGTCAGGCTGGAGGGGAGTAGAAAGTTTTGAAATGGTCATAATAAAGAATCTTATAGCAATCTGCTAAGCAAGGCTGTGACTGCTTGACACACAAGCCTCCTATCTTTGCTGACTGATATAATCAATTCCCAATAAAAATTAAGTTTTGTAATTATTAATCAATATTATTAGTCACATAGTATATATGAATGACCACCAAATGAGCAATAGATTTCACTGTATGCCTACTGAAGTTAGCTGTGTTGACACACTTTTCTCTGATTTTGTTTCCTCATCCATAAGTAGATAATCTCTAAGGTTCCTTTTAGATTTCAGAATTCTGTAATGATATGATGACAGCACTGAACCTGGGAATAGACGAAAACAAGGGAGAGAGATGAGAAAGAAGTGGAGGTGGCAAGGAGGAGCCAAGAGCATATTCCTCGTGTGTGTCCATGAAACTGCTGACAGCCAGCCCCAACCTGAATAGTTTCTCTTCTCCAAATGTTGATAGCACGTGACCTGTATCACAAAACCTCGCACTCCATCACGTGACTTTATGCCACTCTCTCATCTCTAAACAGTATAGACATCAGTTTACCCTTGCCTCTGTGCCTCCCCAGGCTTCCCTGAGATCTCATCTGCTAAAGAATATGCTTGTAACACAGGAGACCCTGGTTCATTTCCTGGGTCAGGAAGATCCACTGGAGAAGGTATAGGCTACCCACTCCAGTATTCCTGGGCTTCCTTGGCGCCTCAGATGGTAAAGAATCTGCCTGAAATATGGGAGACTTGGGTTTGATCCCTGGATTGGGAAGATCCCCTAGAGAAGGGGACAGCTACCCACTCCAGTATTCTAGCCTGGAGAATCCTCATGGACAGAGGAGCCTGGCAGGCTACAGTCCATGGGCTCCCAAAGAGTTGGACACGACTGACCAACTTTCACTTTCACTTTTCACTATGCCTCCCCACTCAGCCACAAGCTCATCAAAAGTAGAGATGACATAATATAATTCTGTATCCAGTGCTCCCAAAGCCCAATATATTTTTGCAGATATTCAATATATATTTAATGAGCTGAAATGATGAATACGCACTGACTGATTTCCATGTATTTCTACCAAGAACCTTTCCCACACACTTTCATCTTCATTTGATTTTTGTTTTCATTGTAATGTTTTTATAGGAGAAAAAAGTAGATGGCATTTGGGGGCATTAATTTTCTCCCAATTTGTAAATATTTATATTTACAAAGCTAGTACATTAGCTAGGATAAGCTAGGAAGTGGTTACAGGTGTGTGTGTACATGTGCTCAGTCATGTCCAACTCTTTCTGACCCCATGAACTGTAGCCTGCTGGGCTCCTCTGTCCACAAGAATACTGGAGTGGGTTGCCATTTCCTCCTCCAGGGGATCTTCCTGACCAAGGGATCGAACCCACATTTCCTGCATTCTTTACTGCTGCACCACCTGGAAAGCCCAGGAGGTAGTTACAAATAAACTCAAATCCAGTGGCTTAACACAAAGGAGCCCATAGCTCAAGTAACACACATTTATTCCCTCACGGTTCTATAAGTGGGCTCAGCGACTTCCCTTCTCTGGATTTCTTTGGAAGGAATGATGCTAAGGCTGAAACTCCAGTACTTTGGCCACTTCATGCGAAGAGTTGACTCATCAGAAAAGACTTTGATGCTGGGGGGGACTGGGGGCAGAAGAAGGGGACAACTGAGGATGAGATGGCTGGATGGCATCACTGACTCAATGGACATGAGTTTGAGTGAACTCCAGGAGCTGGTGATGGACAGGGAGGTCTGGTGTGCTGCAGTTCATGGGGTCACAAAAATTCAGACACGACTGAGAGACTGAACTGAACTGGACTGAACTGAACCTGGATTAGAACTGCAAAGTCCTTTCTGCCGTGTGACATAACTTATTCACATGCTCCAGGCATGAGAGTGTGGACACAAACCATTCATGGCATGGTTTATACGTGCACCACACACTGTCTTGGTATTTTATATACATCAACTGATTTGATCATCACAAAAACCAGATGATGTGGCACTTTGAGTATCATAACCATCTTGAAGTTGGGGACTAAGGCAAAAAAGGTTAAATAACTTGCCTAAGATGACACAGCTTGTCGGTGGCACTAGTGAGTCTAAAGCACCAGGGACCCTGACTCCCAAGGCTGTACTCTTTACCTGAAACCACATTCCCTCTATATGGGATATATAAATGTATCCTCTGTTTGTGTCTACATCCATGAACATGTGTTGTCACAAAATGTCAGAGGACCACATGGATGGTTCAGATTTCTAAAATCATCCTGGGCTCAGCCAGTCTCCTGTCTGGCTTTTCTCGGTATATTCAACAAAATTATATTTTTCCTAAAATTCTTAATACAGTAGTTGTTTAACTAAAACTATTGTACATCAAACTTACATTTACAAATAGCCAATTTGCCCAGAATGGCATTTATTCAAAAGCTAAATAAAGTAATTAATCGTTTGTGCTTGCTGCGTGCTAAGTTATCCTGGGCTCAGCCAGTCTCCTGTCTGGCTTTTCTTGGTATATTCAACAAAATTATATTTTTCCTAAAATTCTTAATACAGTAGTTGTTTAACTAAAACTATTGTACATCAAACTTACATTTACAAATAGCCAATTTGCCCAGAATGGCATTTATTCAAAAGCTAAATAAAGTAATTAATCGTTTGTGCTTGCTGTGTGCTAAGTTACTTCAGTTGTATCCAGTTCTTTGTGAGCCTATGGACTGTACACCACCAGGCTCCTCTCTCTGTCCATGGGATTTTCCAGGCAAGAATACTAGAATGGGTTGCCATTTCCTCCTCCAGGGGATCTTCCTGATGCAGAGATCCAATCCGGGTCTCCCATACTGCAGGCAGATTCTTTACCATTTGAGCCAGCAGGCAAGACCCAACTAATCACTTACTTAATCTTAAAAGAGCAATTTCCTAAGAAATATGTGCTGAATGTAAAGAGTTTATGAAATTTGGCTTTTAAATACACGTATATTAAGGCTTCCCCAAAATTAAGGAATCTATTTCTAGTGTCAAGGAAAAAAGTTGTCTAAGGCTTACATATGGTCATAACAGATTCCTGGATGTCCTTTCAGTGGAATTCTGGTGTAGCGTGTTCTTTTCATTATCTATTAGTGAGTAACACGTGACCCCAGAATTTAGCAACTTAAAACAACTATTTTTTTTTCCTGTGGGTCAGGAATCCAGGAGAGGATTACCCAGGTGGTGAGAGCTCAGAGTCTCTCATGAGGGTCCAGGCAATATGACAGCCAGGACTTTGGTAATCTGGAGACTTGACAGCCGCAGCAGATCATGTGAGGATGGCTCATCTACAAGCCTCCCTTTAGAGCTGCTTCAGCATCTTAATAACATGGTGGCTGACTTTTCCAAGAGAGAATGACCTGAGAGGGCTAGAACCAGGGAGAAGCTGCAGCTCCATGAGAGAAGCGTTGTGACTCCAACTACAGGAGACGCCCAGAACAGGCATATCCAGGGACAAGAAGTAGCTTAGTTGTTGCCTGGGGCTGGGAAAGTTTGAATGAAATGGGGAGTGATTGCTGATGGGTAGAGTTTCTTTTTAGAGAGTGATGAGTATGTTCCAAAAGTTATTGTAGTAATGATTGCACAACTCTCTGGATATAGTAAAAACCACCGAACTGGATATTTTAAATAAGTTAACTGTATAATGTGTGAATTACAAAATTATATGTAAATAATGCTCAGCCGGAGGAAGAGGAGGAGGAAAAGGACAAAAAGAGGAAGAGGGGGAGGAAAAGGAAGAGGAAGAGGGGGAGGAAAAGGGAGAGGACGAGAAAGAAGACAGTTGCAATGTCTTTTATGTCCTGACCTCAGAAATTACACACTATCACTTCCATCGTGTTGGTGGTCAAATCCAGTCCACACTCAAAGGGACAGGAATTAAGCTCCACCTCCTAAAGGAAGGAGTATCAAAGAATTCATAGGCATATTTTTAAATACTATATAGACTCTCCCTAGATTATTGATTCTGTATGGTCATCTATTGATTCATCTATCTTTCAACTCTGTAGAAATAAAAGTTAAGATATAAGACACATGTTCCTGTACATAGCAATGCAAATGAACTTTGCCAATAAAGGTACAACTGATTTCCCCCCTATAGAAAGGATGACCCCCAATTATTTCAGTTTATTGCCCTTTAGTCTTGCATCCTGTACTATATTCACTTCAGAAGTCCTGACTGCCTCTACATTTCTGTCCTTCAAATTCCCTTTGAACTGGTTACAACGTCTTACTGGTTCTCTCATTAAATAATGTATTGAATAAAATGTCTGATGTATTTATTTTACATTTGCATAAAAGCCATGTCTTGTAACCTTTTGAAAATTATAATTTAGTTTTACTATTCATGTATGTAGCCTGCTCTTTCTGCCAAAATTAGCGTGGAGGGGCAGAGACTGGAACACTCTCAACATTACACAACACAAAAGAAAATAAGAATATTACCTTGGCTAAGAGGTTACATATGTCCAAGTTCCTCTATTCCTAATCTTTATTTAATATGTATCCAGAGCCATACACACTTTCAGAGCTTATCAGATGTTTGGGATGATAAAATTGCTGAGAAAGAAAATATAATATCCATCTTAGGGTCTCAAGTTTGAGAGGAAAAGTAACTTACCACTACTGTTATTTTGTCTATAATTTACTTCCAAATGCTTCAGCATAAACAAGGTAAAATAGGAGTGTTTTTATTATTCCTATTAACTTTTACTAGCTATTATTCTTGATGTTTCTGTATCATATGATTTTCATTTTGAACAAGCTCAATATATGAAAATCTAGGTTTTTCTGAAAAATAAATGGTATAATGAGAATTTGAGATTCTTCATTTTGCAAAGGATCTAACAAGATTTGATTCCCTTCAAAAGGAAACTCTAGCTTCATTTAAAATGTGATTTAACTCACAAAAAATTAATATAAAGAGAATATGAGCAAAGAAGTGAGAAGGACGAAATGTTCAAGGAATGACGAGTAATCCAATTTGGCTGGACTGAAATGTGTATGTTGGGGAGTGCTAGACATAAGTCTGTGAAGGTAATTTCATTATAATTAATCTTATATAAAACTCACACATGATTGTGTCTTATTAGGCTACATCTGCTCAGTCTCAGAACTACCTTATCAGAAACACAGATGCAAATCCAATTAAGAATGTACTGATGAGTAAAGCCGGATTTTTTTTAAATGCTTTGTTGCTATAACTCAGATCTAAAGGGCACATATCTTAATTGTACAAAGATTTTAAAATATGTTTACTTCCTTATAGCCACTACTCATATTGAAATACAGAACATTACTAGCACCCCCAAACCCTTCCTCATATACTCCAGTTAACACTCTCCCATGAAACAAAAAACAACCCACCCACTATTATGACGTGTAGCACTACAGATTAGATTTCCTGTTTGTTCTTGAATGTTGTATAAATGGAAGAATACAGGGTATACTGTTCTGTCTCCTTTCACTCACTTTTCTGTCTGTGAGATTCATCTATGATGTCACAAGTAGCAGGCACTCTGTTATATTAAAAATATGTATTTATACACATACACACACACATGCACAAACACACACATACATGGGGCTTCCCAGGTGGCGCTAGTGGTAAAGAATCTACTTGACAAAGCAGGTAGACATACCAGACCTGGGTTCAATCCTTGGATTAGGAAGATGCCATGAAGGAGGGCATAGGCAACCCACTCCAGTATTCTTACCTGGAGAATCCCATGGACAGAGGAGCCTGGCGAGCTACAGTCCATAGGGTCACAGAGTTGGACACAATGGAAGCACCTTAGCACATACACACACAAACACATCATAAATTATTCTTCCATTCAGTGGTTATTGAATATTTGATTGTTTCCAGTTTGAGACTACTATAAGATATTTGATTATTTCCAGTTTGAGACTGTTATAAAGCTGCAATGAATATATGTCTTTTTGCTGACCTAAACATTCATTTGTGTTGGGTATATACCCAGGAGTAGAGTAGAACTGCTGAGTTATAACTTGTACATGGTTAGCTTTAAAGGTATTCTTACAATATACTCTCCCACCAGTAATATGAGAATTCCAAGTGCTTCATGTCTTCCCCAACACTCATAACTGTCGATCAGTTTTATTTTAACCATTCTGGTGAAGCTATAATGGTATCTTATTCTGGTTTCAATTTGCATTTCCTAAATATGGCAAGCACTCTTTTGTGAAGTGCCTGTTCATAGAATGTGGATTTTACCCAAAGTTTCCTAAAGAAATAAAGGTGTAAGCTATGTTATACAACATAAAGGTAATTGACAAAGAGATGGAAAAACAAATGTTTGGTAAACCAATATTTGCTGGGCCAAGCAGGGATAGTGGGACTCAGAGAGGAATTTTAACAGACCTTGCTAGGTTCCTCCCTGTCCATACACCTAGTTCATATATATATTAATAGTTATCTACAGTGATGGCTCTCCTTTTTGGAACAAGTCCTCTATCCACATTCTCTAGGCAGTTAGAAGGAAGGTCAAAGTTTCTTCTTGAGTCCATTGGCTCTTGATTGTTCTCAGCTTGAAATAATCTACATATTGATACAACTTTGGGGGGCAGCAAAATTTGCTCCCCTACAGTAAACTGATAGCATATTAAAAAAACAGAGACATGACATCACTTTGCTGACAAAGGATTCTATAGTTAAAGCTCTGGTTTCTCCAGTAGTCACGTACGGATGTGAGAGTTGGACCATAAAGAAGGCTGAGCGCCAAAGAATTGATACTTCCAAACTGTGGTGCTGAAGACTCTTGAGAGTCCCTTGGACTGCAAGGAAATCAAATCAATGAATTCTAAAGGAAATCAACCCTGAACATTGATTGGAAGGACTGATGCTGAAGCTCCAATATTTTGGCCACCTGATGCGAAGAGCCAACTCACTGGAAAAGACCCTGATGCTGGGAAAGATTGAGGGCAAGAGAAGGGAGTTACAGAGGACTCAATGGTTAGATAACATCACTGACACAATGGACATGAATTTGCGCAAACTCTGGGAGATAGTGGAGGACAGAGGAGCCTGATGCACTGCAGTTCAAGGGGTCTCAAAAATCAGACATGACTTAGGACTGAACAAAAGCAACAGTAAGTTGTAATTGTCCTTGTGTGCTTCTATTGACAATAATCACACCGCTTGCTATTATTTTACATGCTACAGGCCCTGAATTTACAACACTTCATGCTGATGCAACTGATGCCAGAGAAGGAAGTCTCACATGAATCAAGCTCCCATCACTCCCAGGTGCCTCACTTTCTAGGTGCGTTCCTAGAACCACGTGGAGCCCTTGCTACCACTCTCTTTCCAACGGTAGCTGAACTTAATGCTTCAAGTCTGTCCCAGAAAGAATGCCGAGTTTCCAGGTCCCACTGCCTAGAAACAGCATTTTCCACTTCTTGTCTTTTTAGCCCTTCTTCCTCCCGATACCTGAGGAGTAGTTTTCCATCAGACTAGGAAATGAAGGGTCAGAAATGGATCGGCCTAGTCAGGGCAAGCTGGGCTAAACTGGAAGAAGCTGGCTACAGCTTTCCAGGTACATCTATCTGCTTATGAGGGGCTGCAGTCAGTGCTTTAATAACATTGTGATGGAGGCAGTTACGTCACAAGTCTCTTTTCTTAGCCCCTTTTATCTGCTACCTCCACTACCCTCTGCCCTGGTGCACCCCACACACACGTTCAGATGCACATGTTCATGTGATAATCCTCTTATTGGCCAAAATTGCCCATCTACTGAAATTTCCTCCCCATATCTGAAATAATCTCTCCCCAACCATATTACCAAGTATTTTTATTTTCTTTTCCCTTTTCTGCATATTCAGCCTCTCTAAACATCCACATGAGTAACTTTACTCAGTCAGTAGTTGAACTTCAAAACTCAGTTATTTGAATGAGAAGTGAGCAAAATTGAACCCTGCTAAAGATTTTGACGTTATGAAAGAGAAGCTTCCTAAACTACATGACTAGTGGGAAATACAGGCTCACTGGGTCATCTACAGTCAGGCATGTTTCTGAGCAGCCTCTAAACAGTTTATTAAGAGGTCACTCTCTGTGGTGCCCAGCTTACAGCGGGAGCACACTGCTGAGTTCCTGAGTGCTGATGTTGTACTAGGTATCTGCATGTAGAAGCCTGGATCCTCCTTTTGTTGGAAAACATGTTGTTCTCATCAGCAGTAATGTCAATATCAGGCCTGCTCCTGAACACTAAGCAAATAGAAGCCTGTCACTTCCTTTCCATGGAATTATTGCTTCCTCTCTTGGCCTTCAGAATTATAATTAAATCTTATACAGGAAAATGTGTCTTCCACACATCAGCCACATTTGTACTCATATTTAGAACAACCTCTCTTCTTCTGTTACCCATAATATCTTGTAAGTCTTGTATGTGTGTGTGATTTTTTGTGGGATCTTAGTTCCCCGACCACACATTGAACTTGATCATGATTTGAACTCAGGCCCTAACAGTGAAAGTGCCGAGTCCTAACCACTGGACCTCAGGGGATTTCCCAGGTCTTGTGTATTTTTAAAAGGACATTGCTAACAGAATTGATGGTGGTGGTGATGTTTTGGTGATGGTAACGGTGCTATGATTTCATTAGTAATTAATTAATTAGTAATGAAATTCATACTTCATTAGTAATAATATGGCAACGATATTTTTAAATGTTAAAATAAGGACTTCCCTGGCAGTCCAGTGGTGAAGACTCCACGCTTCCAGTGCAGGGAGGGCCAGTTGGAACCCTTATCAGGAAACTAAGATCCCACATGCTGAGCAGCCCAGCCAAAAAAAAGTTAAAATAATAGTAATAAAATCTAAATCCCACCACTCTTATTTCCATTTTTTTCATATGGCTTCATTCACTGTGTCCATATTAAATATAGCATTTTATATTGTTAATACTTTTAGTATTTCTAATAGATGAAAAGTAAAACATCTGTATCTATTATTGGGTGGTATGGGGATAGGTGATTATGGGTGAGTTGGCTGTCATTCACACCATGTCTTAGACTTATTCAGTGATCAGTACATTTATCTTTACTGACTGCTGAAACACATGGATATTCCTTCAAATAGCAACTTAAAATACCATCCCCAATGTGTGTGTTTTTCCACACCATCAGAAACTAATTTAATTCTCAGAGGACACAAAGTAGCCCACAGATTTAATTCAGTTCTAACACTATCTGCCTGGAGACAGCATCAGATTCCACAGGTTAGTAGCCAGATCCAACCAGACTGCACTCACTTCATAGGCCACTTGTAAATCTAGCTTGTTACCTGTGCTTCTGATCAATGGCCGTAAATCAGAAGTTCCCACAACCTCCTCCTCAGTTTGGATTAACTTGCTAGAGTACCCCACAAAACTCAGGAAGCCAGTCTACCTACTAGATTACAAAAGATATTAATGTATATGAATGAACAGCCAGATGAAGAGATTATATAAAGTGAGGTCACCAATCCAGGAGCTTCTGCCCCTACAGAGTCTGGAACCTGAAATGTAGATGAGTTCTGGTTAGTCAGGGCAAGCTGGGCTAAACTGGAAGAAGCTGGCTACAGCTTTCCAGGTACATCTATCTGCTTATGAGGGGCTGCAGTCAGTGCTTTAATAACATTGTGATGGAGGCAGTTACGTCACAAGTCTCTTTTCTTAGCCCCTTTTATCTGCTACCTCCACTACCCTCTGCCCTGGTGCACCCCACACACACGTTCAGATGCACATGTTCATGTGATAATCCTCTTATTGGCCAAAATTGCCCATCTACTGAAATTTCCTCCCCATATCTGAAATAATCTCTCCCCAACCATATTACCAAGTATTTTTATTTTCTTTTCCCTTTTCTGCATATTCAGCCTCTCTAAACATCCACATGAGTAACTTTACTCAGTCAGTAGTTGAACTTCAAAACTCAGTTATTTGAATGGAGAAGTGAGCAAAATTGAACCCTGCTAAAGATTTTGACGTTATGAAAGAGAAGCTTCCTAAACTACATGACTAGTGGGAAATACAGGCTCACTGGGTCATCTACAGTCAGGCATGTTTCTGAGCAGCCTCTAAACAGTTTATTAAGAGGTCACTCTCTGTGGTGCCCAGCTTACAGCGGGAGCACACTGCTGAGTTCCTGAGTGCTGATGTTGTACTAGGTATCTGCATGTAGAAGCCTGGATCCTCCTTTTGTTGGAAAACATGTTGTTCTCATCAGCAGTAATGTCAATATCAGGCCTGCTCCTGAACACTAAGCAAATAGAAGCCTGTCACTTCCCTTCCATGGAATTATTGCTTCCTCTCTTGGCCTTCAGAATTATAATTAAATCTTATACAGGAAAATGTGTCTTCCACACATCAGCCACATTTGTACTCATATTTAGAACAACCTCTCTTCTTCTGTTACCCATAATATCTTGTAAGTCTCGTATGTGTGTGTGATTTTTTGTGGGATCTTAGTTCCCCGACCACACATTGAACTTGATCATGATTTGAACTCAGGCCCTAACAGTGAAAGTGCCGAGTCCTAACCACTGGACCTCAGGGGATTTCCCAGGTCTTGTGTATTTTTAAAAGGACATTGCTAACAGAATTGATGGTGGTGGTGATGTTTTGGTGATGGTAACGGTGCTATGATTTCATTAGTAATTAATTAATTAGTAATGAAATTCATACTTCATTAGTAATAATATGGCAACGATATTTTTAAATGTTAAAATAAGGACTTCCCTGGCAGTCCAGTGGTGAAGACTCCACGCTTCCAGTGCAGGGAGGGCCAGTTGGAACCCTTATCAGGAAACTAAGATCCCACATGCTGAGCAGCCCAGCCAAAAAAAAGTTAAAATAATAGTAATAAAATCTAAATCCCACCACTCTTATTTCCATTTTTTTCATATGGCTTCATTCACTGTGTCCATATTAAATATAGCATTTTATATTGTTAATACTTTTAGTATTTCTTAATAGATGAAAAGTAAAACATCTGTATCTATTATTGGGTGGTATGGGGATAGGTGATTATGGGTGAGTTGGCTGTCATTCACACCATGTCTTAGACTTATTCAGTGATCAGTACATTTATCTTTACTGACTGCTGAAACACATGGATATTCCTTCAAATAGCAACTTAAAATACCATCCCCAATGTGTGTGTTTTTCCACACCATCAGAAACTAATTTAATTCTCAGAGGACACAAAGTAGCCCACAGATTTAATTCAGTTCTAACACTATCTGCCTGGAGACAGCATCAGATTCCACAGGTTAGTAGCCAGATCCAACCAGACTGCACTCACTTCATAGGCCACTTGTAAATCTAGCTTGTTACCTGTGCTTCTGATCAATGGCCGTAAATCAGAAGTTCCCACAACCTCCTCCTCAGTTTGGATTAACTTGCTAGAGTACCCCACAAAACTCAGGAAGCCAGTCTACCTACTAGATTACAAAAGATATTAATGTATATGAATGAACAGCCAGATGAAGAGATTATATAAAGTGAGGTCACCAATCCAGGAGCTTCTGCCCCTACAGAGTCTGGAACCTGAAATGTAGATGAGTTCTGGTTCAAAAACCTAAAAGCTCTCTGGAGCCCTTCCTTTGGCATTTTTATATGGTTTCATTACTTCAGTTCAGTTCAGTTCAGTCACTCAGTCATGTCTGACTCTTTGCGACCCCATGAATCGCAGCACGCCAGGCCTCCCTGTCCATCACCAACTCCCAGAGTTTACTCAGACTCACGTCCATCGAGTCCGTGATGCCATCCAGCCATCTCATCCTCTGTTGTCCCCTTCTCCTCCTGCCCCCAATCCCTCTCAGCATCAGAGTCTTTTCCAATGAGTCAGCTCTTCGCAAGAGGTGGCCAAAGTATTGGAGTTTCAGCTTTAGCATCAGTCCTTCCAATGAACACCCAGGACTGATCTCCTTTAGAACATGATTAAGTCACTGGCCACTGGACCTTGGCCAACCTCCAGCCCCCTTCTCCTCTCCTTTCCAAAAGGCATTTCATTAACATAAGCTCAGGTGTGGTTGATAGGGGCTTTTTATGAGTATCAAGACACCTTAATTGCTCTTGTTGTTGTGTTGTTTATGTCTGACTACAACCCCATGAACTGCGGCATACCAGGCTTCCCTCTTCTACACTATCTCCCAGAATTTGCTCACATTCAAGTCCACTGAGTCAGTGATGCTATCTAACCATCTGATCCTCTGTCGCCCTCTTCTCTTGCCTTCAGTCTTTCCTAGCATCATGGTCTTTCCCAGTGAGTTGGCTGTTTCCATGAGGTGACCAAAGTATTGGAGCTTCAGTTTCAGCATCAGTCCTTTTAATGAATATTCAGGGTTGATCTCCTTTAGGATTGACTGGTTTGATCTCCTTGTAGTCCAAGGCACTCTCAAGAGTCTTTTCCAATACCACAGTTCAAAGGCATCAATTCTTCAGTCCTCAGCCTTCTTTATGGTTCAGCTGTCACATCCCTACATGACTAGTGGGAAAAAACATAGCTTTGACAATACGGACCTTTGTCAGAAAAGTGATGGCTCTGATTTTTAATGCACTGTCTAGGTTTGTCATAGCTTTCCTTCCAAGGAGCAAGCATCTTTTAATTTCATGGCTGAAGTCACCATCTGCAGTGATTTATTTCTTTTAACTGCTCCTTACATTTGGAAATGCCAAGGGTTTTAGAAGCTCTGTGCCAGAAATGAGAGGAAGACCAAATATATTCATAGATTTCTTATTATAAATCATAACATCACAACATCACACCAGCTTTCCAGATTCTAATCAGGAAATGTAACCTTTAACTCTTTGCTACTCAACTCTTGTGGAAAGCTCAGATTTGAGAAATAGCATTTAGACAGAATTGCATGAAAGCATTACATTTTACTCCTCATCAAGCGAGTGCCTAAATCTGCTGCCTAACTTTGACTAACACCTACTGTGTAAACTCTTCAATTCAGTTCAGTCGCTCAGTCGTGTCTGACTCTTTGCAACCCCATGAATCGCAGCACGCCAGGCCTCCCTGTCCATCACCATCTCCTGGAGTTCACTCAGACTCACGTCCATCAAGTCCATGATGCCATCCAGCCATCTCATCCTCGGTCGTCCCCTTCTCCTCCTGCCCCCAATCCCTCCCAACATCAGAGTCTTTTCCAGTGAGTCAACTCTTCTCATGAGGTGTTAAACTCTTAGTGCACTTCAAAGGATATTGTTATAATTTCTCATTCAAATCTCAAAACAGGAAGTATAAATGGAAATACATGAAAATGTATGTAATCTCAAAAATCAGAGAAATTTCAACAGTGAGATGAATATTTTTACTTGACAGATTAGCCAAAAAAAAAAACAAAACACTTTTTAAGTAGAGAATGAATTAAGGAAATTACAAGTGGTTTGATCTGGCTGGAGTGTCAGATGTGACACCAGAAATAGCAAGAGGAAGTAAGAAACCCAGTCTCTTTATTCATGCAGGCATTCAACAAATATTTATTAAGACCTTACTATATATCAAACACAGGGATAGAAGAACAATAGTGAACAAAAATAGATATGGTCCATGCTCTTCTAGACTTTACTTCTGGTGGGATAGACGTCAATCAAATAATAGAAGTAATTAACGTAGCATTGAAGTCAGGGTTGGGTGTTATGCCATGGGGACCACTAGGTGTCCCCATATCCATTCACTCCATCTATAGGAATAGATCTCCAGGTTCATCACCAAAGCATATGGCAGCCAAAATAAAGGCTACTTTCCCCAGCCATCCTTACACCTAGGTGTGGCCACATGACCAAGTTCTGATCAGCAAGAGGTAAGGAAAAATAACAAGGGCAACTCCTGAGTCATGCACTTAAAAAGAGTGATTGTACCCTCCTGGCCTTCACCTCCCTTCCAGTGGCTGGAATGTGAGATGGCGGTGCATCATCTTAGAGCAGGCTGGTAGCTAACATTCTAGAGACATCGGCTCAAGGAGCTAGAAAGACCCTCAGATCCCGAGAACATGGAGCATCTAGGCAAGTCCTGGCCCACATAGGCACACGCTGTACTGTAAGCAAAAATAAACTTCTATCATATTAAAGTCACCAGAATCTCTGTTTCAGCAGCAGATCTTGATCCTAACAAATATCTGTTCCAGAAAGAAGAGACTTCCTGGTGGTCCAGAGGTTAGGACTCTGCGCCTCCACTGCAGCGTGCGTGAGTTTAATCCCTGTTTGGGGAACAAAGATCCCATGTGCCAGTACAGTTCGACCAATAAAAAAGAAACTAAAAAATAAATAAAAGAGAGTTCTCTGAGGAGACACAGCCAGGACCTATGCAGGGTCTGAGAAGGTGGGTATATCTGAAGAGTGGAGGTGAGAGTTTAGGTTGACGGATGGGTGGATTTAACCAGCTGGGGTGGGGTGTAAGAGTGACCTGGGCAAGGCCTGTTTAAGACACTGAAAGAAGACCACTGTAGCTGCAGAGCCTTGAGAGAAAAAAATGGGTAAGAATGATGGCAAAAGCTGATACTGGGTTTTATAGGGCTTGAAAGCTGTATCAGAGATATTGATCGTTAGCCTAAAAACAGCTGGAAGTCATTAAAATATTCTAAGCAGGAGAATAAGATGATCAGATTTGGGTTTCAAGCACATTGCCCTAGTTGGGATTAAAGTTAGTCTTGGTGTTTGGGTAATATGTTAACAGTTGAGGGAATTCCCTGGCGGTCCACTGGTTAGGACTCAGTACTTTTGCTGCCGTTGCCCAAGTTCAGTCTCTGGTTGGGGAACTAAGATCCTTGTAAGTAATATGGCACAGCCAAAAATGGGAAAAAAAAAAATTTGCAAAGGTTGAGAGGGAAATTATGGTGCCTTTGCCTAGTGCTGCAACCCCTGTGAGCCCAGGGCACACACACAAGACTGTTCATGGCAATGTTGTTGGTAGTATCCAGCATGAACAAGTTACAGTTGCTGGCAGCAACGAAGTGAAGGGGTCTCAGAAACATCCTGCTGATCCAAGAACAGACAGAGGTAAAAGAACACATTGAATGTGAGATGGCGGTGCATCATCTTAGAGCAGGCTGGTAGCTAACATTCTAGAGACATCGGCTCAAGGAGCTAGAAAGACCCTCAGATCCCGAGAACATGGAGCATCTAGGCAAGTCCTGGCCCACATAGGCACACGCTGTACTGTAAGCAAAAAATAAACTTCTATCATATTAAAGTCACCAGAATCTCTGTTTCAGCAGCAGATCTTGATCCTAACAAATATCTGTTCCAGAAAGAAGAGACTTCCTGGTGGTCCAGAGGTTAGGACTCTGCGCCTCCACTGCAGCGTGCGTGAGTTTAATCCCTGTTTGGGGAACAAAGATCCCATGTGCCAGTACAGTTCGACCAATAAAAAAGAAACTAAAAAATAAATAAAAGAGAGTTCTCTGAGGAGACACAGCCAGGACCTATGCAGGGTCTGAGAAGGTGGGTATATCTGAAGAGTGGAGGTGAGAGTTTAGGTTGACGGATGGGTGGATTTAACCAGCTGGGGTGGGGTGTAAGAGTGACCTGGGCAAGGCCTGTTTAAGACACTGAAAGAAGACCACTGTAGCTGCAGAGCCTTGAGAGAAAAAAATGGGTAAGAATGATGGCAAAAGCTGATACTGGGTTTTATAGGGCTTGAAAGCTGTATCAGAGATATTGATCGTTAGCCTAAAAACAGCTGGAAGTCATTAAAATATTCTAAGCAGGAGAATAAGATGATCAGATTTGGGTTTCAAGCACATTGCCCTAGTTGGGATTAAAGTTAGTCTTGGTGTTTGGGTAATATGTTAACAGTTGAGGGAATTCCCTGGCGGTCCACTGGTTAGGACTCAGTACTTTTGCTGCCGTTGCCCAAGTTCAGTCTCTGGTTGGGGAACTAAGATCCTTGTAAGTAATATGGCACAGCCAAAAATGGGAAAAAAAAAAATTTGCAAAGGTTGAGAGGGAAATTATGGTGCCTTTGCCTAGTGCTGCAACCCCTGTGAGCCCAGGGCACACACACAAGACTGTTCATGGCAATGTTGTTGGTAGTATCCAGCATGAACAAGTTACAGTTGCTGGCAGCAACGAAGTGAAGGGGTCTCAGAAACATCCTGCTGATCCAAGAACAGACAGAGGTAAAAGAACACATACAAGGGAGCTCCTTGTGTGTTCTGTGATGGCCTAGAGAGGTGGAATGGGAGGGTGGGAGGGAGCCTTTAGAGGGAGGGGTTATACGTGTATATATATGTGACTGATTCACAATGTTATACAGTAGAAACTAACACAACATTGTAAAGCAACTATATTATTCCAATAAAAAGTAATAAAAATGAAAAAGAACACACACTGTATAATTTCAATCATATGGTTCAAAAATAAGCAAAACTAGTCTACATCAAATCTAAGGTGCCACTGATGCTAGTATACACCATCACTTTATACTCTTTATTTATATTTTATATTTCTTTTCCTAGGAAAGAAAAAAAAGTGCTGCCAATTAAACCTCGCCAGGGCATCATTATACGCACATCTCCACTTCTGATATTCTCAAATACTGGATTCAATAGTGTGAGGTATATGGTCTAGTAATTCATACATAGGTGGCAAAGCTAACAAGAAAAGCAAAAACATCATCACAGAAATCAGGACAGTGTTTCCTTCTTGGAGAGAGGGTGGGTCTTGTAACCAGGGAAGGGCACACGGGAGTGTGGAGGGTGCTGGAAAGCAACAGCACTGAATCTCTTAACCCAGAGAGTGATTTATGAGCATTCCTCAAACTGGTACAGATTCTATACAGTTTTCTGCATGTGTGCTGTATTTCACAAGCAAGAAGGAAGGAAGCGAGGGAGAAAGAAAAAGAGCTAGAAAAGTGGGTAAGACAGATGGAGAATTAGAACTACATTGAAAGATGCAGTAAGTAGGAAGGGCATAAGAACAAAAAGCCTGAGGCTGCAGAGTAACGGACAGGTAAGAAGGGTCAAGTCTAGAAGCAGAAAGACCAGTTAAGCAGAGAGAGATTTTTAGCCTGGTCTAAGTAGCAGCATGAGAACAGAAGAAAGGGAGCAAATGGGAAAGATGCCTGAGATTCTAAATGGACTTGACTCTGACTCAATATATTGGTTGACTGAATCACCTTGATTATCAGAGCCATCCTCACAGTCATCATTCGTGGGGAGATTACTGCATCTCAAACAAGGGCACTTTACATGCACTGCTTTGTTAGTCTTCACCACCACCTAAGTGGGTCAGTATTATTATCAGCTGTATTTCAGAGCTGAAAATGGAGGCATTTGTCACACAGTTAGTGGCTGAGCCAGGATGCACAGCCAGGCCTGACCAATACTCCCAAAATTTATTTACCAGTTCTCTGCCATTGGACTCAGGTAGCAGAAAGCTTTCCTCTTGTGTCTTGTACACAAAGATTGTGTTACCCAGCACGGTGCTTTACCCGGCTTTCAAAACAAGGCCAGCAATTTGATCCGCTGAGATCGTCCATCCTTCAGTCACAACACACTGAGTCTCTCTACTATTTCTAGTGGAGAAAGGCGCCTGGTCAGCTCTGTGCTCACGCGTAAGCTATGGGGCCAGAAGCACTTGTGAGGGCAGACTGTTTGACTTGCCTCTTCGGCTGTGTAGAGAAGTCAAATGGTAAAAGACAACTAACACATCTAGACTTATTTAAGTCATGATATATACACAATAGTGAGTATTTTTAAATGCATGGTCAAAATCAAAACTTCAGTGAGATACCACCTCACATCAGTCAGAATGGCCATCATTAAAATGTCTACAAATAACAAATGCTGGAGGAGGGGAGGAGAAAAGGGAAGGCTCCTGCATTGTTGGTGGGAATGTAAGTTGGTACAGCCACAGTGGAAATCAGTATAGAGGTTCCTCAGAAAACTAAAAACAGAGCTACCATATGATCCAGCATTCCCACTCCTGAGCATATATCCAGGCAAAGCTCTAATTCAAAAACATACATGTATCCTTCTCTATGTTCAGAGCAGCACTGTTCACAACGGCCAAGACATGGGAACAACCTAATGTCTACTGGAAGGTAAATGGATAAAGAAGATGTGTTACATATACACAATGGAATACTACTCAGCTATAGAAAGAACAAAATAATGCCATTTGCATCAACATGGATGGACCTAGAGATTATCAGACTAAGCAAAGTAAATCAGAAAGAGAAAGACAAATACCATATGATATCACTTACAGGTGGAATCTACAATACAATATGAATCAACATATCTACAAAACAAAAATAGATTCATATATAGAGAGAACAAACTTACCAAAGAGGTGGGGAGATAGGAGGGAAGCATTGGCAGTTTGGGATTAGCAGCAGCAAACTATTATATACAGGATGGATAAACAGTAAGATCCTATTGTATAGCACAGGGAACTATATTCAATATCCCATGACAAACCATAACAGAAAAGAATATGAAAAAGAATATACATATGTATAACTGAATCACTTTGCTATATAGAAATTAGTACAACATAGTAAACCAACTATACTTCAATATAAAAACTTAAAACATAAAAAATAAAAATAGAATGCGTGGTCATAGACAGTGGATACTCATTAAATTTTTTTTTTAAGTGCGTATCTCAAAAACAGAAGCCAAATGATGTGGTTTGAACCCTCTGATTCTGTGATCTCGTTCCAGGGGGCTCCTTAAGGATGGAAACTGGGGGAGGAAACTGGTTCTTCCATTGAATTAGAACAAAATCTTTTCACATAGAAAATCCCCAGAGGATGAATGGGTCAGGAAACATGCTCACCAACCCCAAAAGGCTGTGAATTTCTAACATACAAACAGCCATATAGGAAAGGAGACAGAGGATTGCTGAAAGAAAAAGTTAAGGGTTATGAAGGCAAATTCGTAACTTGCCCTTCACGATTTAACAAAGCCTTCTTTAGGCTTCCCTGATGGTTCAGGTGATAAAGAATCTGCTAGCAATGCAGGAGACCTGGGTTCTATATCTGGGCTGGGAAGATCCCCTGGAGAAGGGAATGGCTACCTACTCCAATATTCTTGCCTGGAGAATTCCATGAACAGAGGAAAGAGTCTGACACAGCCTGACTTTCTTAGTAAGGGTTTCCTGGTCTTTATTATTGATCATACAGTACCAAAGATACATCCAGGAGAGCTTGCTGTTTATTGTTGGTATGGAAATGGTTTTTCTCACATGTTCATGAAAGATACAAATAGAAAACACTTCCTTGGCTGCCACATCTTCACAGGCTTGTCAGTTCAGAAATTAGGATAAAAAAGTGATGCAAGTTAATGTGGTTAATTCATGACTGTTAAATGGAGTCTGTGCGTCCTTTTTCTTTCAATTACACTGCCTTACTGACTAGGGAATTGTGCCCCTAATACATGGCAGAAGTTCTGGTGGATGTTCTGGCAAGGTGTGTCATCCAAATTCAGTAACCATGAAATGACCCATTCTATTAATAGGATTTTGTCAGACGTTGGCTGGGAAGGTGATCCCTGTCTTTGCCGGCATTCAAGTTCCTATCATGACGTTGTTCTGGACATCTTCCACTCACCCCTCCCTTCTCCACCCTCCTCTGTGCCCTGGAAGCTGACCTGTAAGAATGAAGAGAGCTTGCTTCCTCGCCTTTTGGTTCCTCTGTGTTCAGCCATCAGGAGCCCCACTGGGACCTGAGGGAGGTAGCAGGGTGCAGCCCCTCCCTGTGGGGTTACTTCTGGCTAGTCTCACTGCAGAAAGGATGTAGGGGAAACTCAGCTTCCATCAGACAGAACTCTGCCCCCCAGTTCCTGTCCCTGGTCCCCTACCCTTGACCTAGAGCTCTAACAGAGCCCACCTTCTTCTAGCCCTGGCGTCCTGCACTAATCTCCATGATCTCCCCACACCTGGGCCTCTGTAAACTGTTTCTTTACTAAACTACCCTAATTCAAATGCATCAAGTTTTTCCCTGGGACCCTAGCATAAGAGCTAAAGGCTTTTAAAGTTTCTCATTAATTTATTCACACTTGGATAACACATTCTGATAACAGACCTAGAAATGCAAGTGTCTGTTTAATTTTCAGTCACTGTGCTACAAATAGAAAGGAACATTCTCTTTATTCTTGTCATTGGCATTTTTTGTAGCCTTTGTGTTTTTGTTTTCATTTTCACCTGTTGTTCCCCGAGGGATTTTTATTTTTAGGTAGTGTTAGTGCGTCAAGCCACTCTTTCCCATTTGATCTTTGCTTGATTCACTTTTTATCCTCTCTAATTTCTGAACTGACAAGACTTGTGAAGGCATGGCAGCCAGGGAAGTGTTTTCTATTTTTATTCTCCATGCATAGCACTTAGCACTGAATGGAAGTCAGGACAGATATTTTGAATGAATGGAGAATCATGTCTATTCCTCATAGCAGTTATTAGGGAACAAAGATCACCAGACAGTACTCTTCTTAGAAAGATGAAGAGGTGTGTCTGGGTAGAGGGCAACAAGCATATAAGAGCTTGTTCAGGGACAATCCAAAGCTGAGACACTCATAGACTTATGCAACTCTGCCTTGGCAGGCGGATTCTTTACTGCTGAGCTACCAGGGAAACCCCATTGCCTAGTAATTCCCCTTTAAAAATGCAAAGATGACCACTTTTTCCCCCTCTTTGCAAATTACTCCATTTAAGCAGTCATGAATTAACCACATTAACTTACTTTTAACAAAAAAGAAGAAATGGCTTCTGTCTCCTGTGTTTCAGCTGTCTTGCACTCTGTGGATTGTCAGCTTGAAAAATTTCTCTTACATTCTTAGCATTCCGCTATTCTCCATGAATAAAACTTTACTTTAAAACGGAAAGTGAGGGTTTGGGTTCATCTCTAACTTTGATCCATATTCTATAAACTCTCTATGCATAAGAACATTTAATACTCGTTAAAATTAGAAACTATACAATTCTTTAAGAGGGCAAATTATGTTTTAGGTTTTCCTGTGCATCAAGCATACTCTACATATGCTTAGGAACTTGCTTCTTTTTGAACTTTGGGTTGCCCTGGGTCTTCCTTGCTGCACCTGGATTTCCTCTAGCTGTGCTGAGTGGGGGCTACTCTATGTTACAGGCTTCTCATTGCAGTAGTTTCTCTTGTGGAGCACCGGCCCTAGGGACCTGGGCTTTAGCAATTGGAGCGCACAAACTCAGTAGTTGTGGCATATGAGCTCAGTTGCAACTTACGTTTTACACTTACTATATCCTACAAATCCCTTCCTTTCAGTTCATAGAAATCCCTCTCATAGAATTCCATCATGTGTATATACCAACGTTTATTCAGCCAGTCTTCTATGTTTGGTTACTGAGGTTTTTTCCAGTATTTTCCAGTTACAAAAAATGCTGCAACGAATCATCTTGTGCATTTATTCTTGTATTATTGGAGACGTGTTTATATTGAATATCCAGAAGTAGATGGCTGGGTGTGTTTCTCCTGTGCACCGTTGCTAAGTCGTATCTGACTCTTTTCAACCCCATGGACTGTAGCCTGTCAGGTTCCTCTGTCTTTGGGATTTCCCAGGTAATAATACTAGAGTGGGTTGCCATTTCCTCCTCCAGAGGATCTTCCTGACCCAGGGATTGAACCTACATCTCTTGCATCGGCAGGTTGATTCTTTACCACTGAGCCACCAGGGAAGCCCCTGCTGGGTTTGTTAGATACTGACAAATTCCCTTTTTAAGCCTGGTATCATTTGCCTTTCCAGCAGCAATGTTTCCTCCTAGCCTCACTAACAGAATATATCATCAAGCTTTTGAATCTTTGCCAATTTAAAAAAGGGAGAAATAGTATCTCGATAGAGTTTTATTGTAGGAATGGAGACCCCTCCCAGGCCCAAACTGGGCTCTTGTCTAACACTAGGAAATGAACTGAGAAGACACACGTGCTGACAAAGCAAGAGATTTTATTGGGAAAGGGCACCAGGGCAGACAGCAGTAGGGTAAGGGGAACCAGAACTGCTCTGCCACATGGCTCACAGTCTTGGGTTTTATGGTGATGGAATTAGCTTCCAGGTTGTCTTTAGCCATTCATTCAGACTCAGAGGTCTTCCTGGTTGCATATGCCTTGATCAGCCAAGATGGCTGTCAGCAAGAGGGATTCTGGGAGATGGTTGGACATGTGCTGTCTCCTTTTGACCCTTCCTGAACTCTTCCAGTTGGTAGTGGCTTATTAGTTCTGTGTTCCTTACCAGTATCTCCTGCCTTAAAACAATTCATGCGAATGGTTACTATAGTGCCTGGACAGAATGGGCGGTTTAAATTAGCGTGCCTACCCTAACAACAGTTCTCCTGGGTTCCCTTAACCTACTGCTCTCTGCCCTGGCACCCTTTCCCAATAAAGTCTCTTGCTTTGTCAGCACATGTGTCTCTTTGGACAGTTCATTTCTGAATGTTGGACAACAGCCCAGTTTCAGGCCCTGAAAGGAGTCCCCCTTTCTGCAACAGTTTTAACTTCAGTTTTCCTTATAAGTGAGCATGAACATTGTTTATATCTTTATAGGCTTTTTGATATATGTAATTCATGAATTGATTCAAAAAACTTGAAGCACCCTTTTATGTGGATCACAACAAACTGTGAAACATTCTTAAAGAGATGGATTTGCCAGACCACCTTAGCTGCCTCCTGAGGAATCTGTATGCAGGTCAAGAAACAACAGTTAAGACTGGACATGGAACAATGGACTGGTTCTAAATTGGGAAAGGAGTACATCAAGGTTGTATATTGTCACCCTCTTTATTTAACTTATATGCAGAGTACATCATGTGAAATCCTGGACTGCATGAAACACAAGCTGGAATCTAGATTGCCAGGAGAAATATCAATATCCTCAGATATGCACATGACTGGGTAATGTTTTTGCTTTGGCCCCATCCCTTCATTCTTTCTGGAGTTATTTCTCCACTGATCCCCAGGAGCATATTGGGCACCTAATGACCTGGGGAGTTCCTCTTTTGGTTTCCTATCATTTTGCCTTTTCATACTGTTCATGGGGTTCTCAAAGCAAGAATACTGAGGTGGCTTGCCATTCCCTTCTCCAGTAGACCACGTTCTGTCAGCTCTCTCCACCATGACCCCCCCAACTTGGGTTGCCCCACAGGCATGGCTTGGTTTCATTGAGTTAGACAAGGCTGTGGTCCTAGAGTGATTTGATTGACTAGTTTTCTGTGAGTATGGTTTCAGTATGTCTGCCCTCTGATGCCCTCTTGCAACACCTACCATCTTACTTGGGTTTCTCTCACCTTGGGCATGGGGTATCTCTTCACAGCTGCTCCAGCAAAGCACAGCTGCTGCTCCTTACCTTGGACATGGGGTATCTCCTCACCGCCACCCTTCCTAACCTTCAACGTGGGATAGCTCCTCTAGGCCCTCCTGCGCCAGCCACCACGTGACTGGTGATAGAAACAAGATCTGATGTGGTAAAGAGCAATATTGCATAGGCATCTGGAATGTCAGGTCCATGAATCAAGGCAAATTGGAAGTGGTCAAACAAGAGAAGGCAAGGGTGAATGTTGACATTCTAGGAATCAGCGAACTAAAATGGATTAGAATGGGTGAATTTAACTCAGATAACCATTATATCTACTACTGTGGGCAGGAATCGCTCAGAGGAAATGGAGTAGCCATCGTGGTCAACAAAAGAGTCTGAAATGCAGTACTTGGATGCAATCTCAAATACGACAGAATGATCTCTGTTCATTTCCAAGGCAAACCATTCAATATCACAGTTATCCAAGTCTATGCCCCAACCAGTAACACTGAAGAAGCTGAAGTTGAATGGTTCTATGAAGACCTAAAAGACATTTTAGAACTAACACCCAAAAAAAGATGTCCTTTTCATTATAGGGGACTGGAATGCAAAAGTAGGAAGTCAAGAAACACCTGGGGTAACAGGCAAATTTGGCCTTGGAATGCGGAATGAAGCAGGGCAAAGACTAATAGAGTTTTGCCAAGAAAATGCACTGGTCATAGCAAACACCCTCTTCCAACAACACAAGAGAAGACTCTACACATGGACATCACCAGAT
>SJYC01147631.1:0-17619 GCA_006408675.1 Madoqua kirkii
AGAATACTGGAGTGGGTAGCCTTTCCCTTCTCCAGGGGATCTGGAGATCCCAACCCAAGGATTGAACCCAATCCTGCATTGCAGGTGGATTCTTTACCAGCTGAGCCACAAGGGAAGCCTGAATGTTTGTGTACACACACACACACACACACACACATATATATATGTATGTATGTATATAAGCCTGAATATTCACTGGAAGGACTGATGCTGAAGTTGAAGCTCCAAAACTTTGGCCACCTGATGCAAAGAACTGACTCACTGGAAAAGACCCTGATGCTGAGAAAGATTGAGGACAGGAGGAGACAAGGATGACAGAGGATGAGATGGTTAGATAGCATCACTGAAGCAATGGACATGAATTTGAGCAAACTCCATGAGAAAACTGAAGGACAGGGAAGCCCAGTATGCTGCAGTCCATAGAGTCACAAAGAGTAGGACATGACTTAGCAACTGAACAACAATATAAAAATAGTTTGCATAGAGTAATATACATATAAAACTGAAGTCTAAAATGTTACCCACTAAACTGTAAAAATAGTTTTGGGAAAGCAGTGAAGAGAAAGAAATGAAAAGAGAAATTTCACTTGCTTTTTGCATTTATGGACTGTGAAACTGTTACAATATTACACAATATTTTGCAATAAAGAGGCTTACTTTTTTTGTTCTTTTTTTTTATTCTAAAGAGCAATTCTAACTGTAAAGAGAATTAATATCTTTCAATTATAGAATCGTTTCACAGAACATTCCACCTGTTGTTTTTTGAAATTTGACAATTCCTTATGAAGAACAATTTAAATTAAATATAGCAAATAGGTCATCTAAAACCTTCTAACTAGGCTCATCTTAAAGTAATATCAGGAGACGTTTATATTAATGCAGCTCTGCAGGAGGACTTGTGAGACTGACCTGAATCTTCCGATCTACCTCAAGAGATCAATCTTGCATAAGGTAGCCACCATCTAAGCCTCTCCTGGCTTTTGTTAACCTGGGCCTTCTGGCTCACTTGAAATGAGGCAGAGCAATCCATGTAAATCTCCTAACCTCAGGTGCCCAGGGCCATACAAATTAACCATTATGATCATGGTCTTTTCTGAATCCTAAAAGGAATCAACCGTGAGGGAAAGGTTACTTCCACAAACTGTGGGACTTTCCATTGAGAAATGATATATTTCCTGCCATATCAGTAAATAAGAATGAGTCATCAGCGATTTCAGCCCTCCAATATGAGCCTAATATCACTCAGAAAGGAGAAAAATACCTGCAGTCTAACAGCCATCACATTGCAGCCACCCTCAACAGTGAACGCAGGTGAGGTGAGATGAAGTCACTCAGTCGTGTCTGACTCTTTGCGACCCCGTGGACTGTAACCTACTAGGCTTCTCCGTCCATGAGATTCTCCAGGCAAGAATACTGGAATGGATTGCCATTTCCTTCTCCAGGGGATCTTCCCGACCCAGGGACCCAAGGGAGTTCCAAAGGGAGCACAGGATACTAGTCCCAGGATAGTTGAAATGCATATGAAATAAATGTTTTGGTAAGCCCAGAAGCTTGCCTCTTCCCATACTTAGAAAAGTGCTACATTTTTTAAACTGGGATATATGAAATGAAATGAAAGCGAAGTCACTCAATCGTGTCCAACTCTTTGCAACCTCATGGACTGTGGCTTAGCAGGCTCGCGTGTCCATGGGATTTTCAAGGCAAGAATACTGGAGTGGGTTGCCATTTCCTTCTTCAAGGGATCTTCCCGACCCAGGGATCAAACCCACATCTCCCGCATTGCAGGCAGATTCTTTCCCATCTGAGCCATCAGGGAATCCCTGGAATATATGGTTCTCTTTAATTAACAATAATCTTTCAATGTTCAGACTACTTGTCCTTTGTTGCAAAACTTCCATATAACCTGGCTCCTCCCCTCACCTCCTCTGAGCATTTCACTCAGGGTTACTTAAGATGCTTTTAGGATTTTAAGTCCCCCACACTTAAAGTCCTAAAAATTCCCACCAAATAAAACATATCTCTCAAATTTTAGGTTGTGATTATTTTTTAAGACAACACCATAACAGTTATGATGCTGTCATAAATTAATCAAAATAAAAGAATAGTCATTTTCAGTATTTCCTTGAATTATGTTTGTGGATCAAGAAGTTTCTAAAAACAATTACATTTATGCACTGGAGAAGAGATGAAAATTAAGAAGAACCAAGAGCATCTTTTTAAATAACTTCAGAAAGCTAGCACAATGTAATAGCTGCAGATTAATTTATAACTTTACAAATGAAATTTACTCTTTCACAGACAACATGGAAATCCCCAGGAACAATTCTTATAAAACTCAATTGAGGAATTCATTGGAAAGTGAAACCAATCAGTTGAAGGGGGCAAGAGAGAAGATTAGTAGGAGAAATACGAGCTCATAAAATAGTTCAAGTGCAGGGAAAAGTTCAGCCTCATAAATTTTTATTAATCATGGGACATATGGGACAAATTGAAATCTGAGACCAACTAAGCCAGCTTGTTGTTGTTTAGCAGCTAAGTTGTGTCCGACTCTTTTATGACCCCATGGACTGTAGCCTACCAGGCTCCTCTGTCCATGAGATTTCCCAGGCAAGAATATTTGAGTAGGTTGCCATTTCATTCTCCCATGGATCTTCCCAACCCAGGGATCAAACCTGCCCCTCCTGTATTGGCAGGTGGATTCCTTACCACTAAGCCACCTGGGAAGCCCAGCTAAGCCAGTTAGGATAGTATAAAACACAATGAGGAAATTCAAAGAACAATTATACTGAAAATCCTAAATGACTCCAAGAGAAGGAATAAAAAGTCAATATCTAAGCAATGTTCTTACAAGTCATTTACTTTTGGTGAGCAATGAAATAGCAAAAAAAAGTGATGTCTGATGACCTTACAAAATTGTCTTTTAAATGGCATTGCTAATGGAAAGGTGCTATCTGGTTCACAGATATAGTGAATAGCTGTTTGGACCATTCAGACCATCCAGCGCCAGCTGGACGGTTCCTGGGTCATCAGGGTGCCACATCGGTCCTAGATGAGAGAGAAATAAGCTTCTATCTGACTAAAGTCACTGTTACATAGGGTCTGCCCCAGGAGCCAAACTTGGATCCCAACTAATATTGTTGAAATCTGATTTACTTTAGAAATTGAAGGGTTATATCACCTGTAAAACAAAGAATTGTGCTCCTAGAACATGGTGTTCTTACCAAGACATTACAATCCAATTAGCTGGACATTTCTCTCCAAAGTTATCATCCATGCTGCAAGAGAGGTTTGTAAATGAGCTGTCAGTAAAATCTAGGAAAGACAGCTAATAATTATATATATATATATATTTAAAATAAATATGCAATGGACTAGTGAGGGATTTTATATATATTATCCCTTACTAGTCCATTAAAATTAGCTCCTCTCTTAGACTGTCCTATTTATTTCTGAGGCACTGTGATTCTCCCTCATCACACAAGCTTGACAACTCAGTGGTCTTTGAATTATTTTCCTTATGCCCTTATAATAAGCAGTTGCTGCATATGTTAAGACTGTGTTTGGGTTTGGCTACATGTAAGTGAAAGTGAAAGTCATTCAGTTGTGTCTGCTTTGTGACCCCATGGACTATTCCATGGCCATGGGATTCTCCAGGCCAGAATACTGGAGTGAAGTAGCCATTCTCTTCTCCAGGGGATCTTCCCAACCCAGGTTTCCTGCATTGCAGGCAGATTCTTTACCAGCTGAGCCACCAGGGAAGCCTGGCTACATGTAAGAGGAACCCAACTAAGGTCTTCAAAACCAGAAGACAGGAGTGGGCAGTCTAGAGCTGCTATGACATCCAACTCCATAACAGTATCAGAAACTCCGGCTCCTAGTTGTCAGCTGCACAGTTATTAGCATGTGACTTTCATAGAGCTTGAAAGATGCTGCTTCCTATCTGACACCTTCTGTGTCTGTCTTAGCCTAGGAAAGAGAGAATGAAGCAAGATAGAATTGCTCCTGTGTTATTAGGTTCTATAAGCCCAGAGCATAGAACAATAACCAAAACAAAATTCCTGCCCTCAGTGAGTATATTTTAGTGGCAGAATCAGATGATAAACTAGTAAATAAATAGATATTATATGCTGTGTAATCTAGAGAAGGTAGCAGAAACTAAGTTCAATATTATATAGACTGATCAGGGAAAGCATCTCTGAAGAAGTTAAATTTGAGCAGAAATTTGAATGAAAAAAATGAATAAATTATGTGACTATCTGGTAGACATTCCATGCTCAACGGAGGATTGAAAAGATCTGAGATTTAAACGTGTTAAACATTTTGGAGGAAAAGGAAAGAAATCATGTGGCCAGAATTAAATGAAAGATGCCGAAAGAAGTAGGCCATGAAGTTGGAAGGGTGGACTTAGAGACAAGATGTCAGGTCTTATGGGCCATATGGAAGGGTTTCATTCGAAGGATGACTAGATGGTCCATTGGAGGGTTTGGGGAATGAGAGACAAGAGTAGAATGGTAGATGTCAATTAAGAGGGTGATTGCAACGGCCCAGGAGAGATGTGATGGATGTGGTGAGACAAACATGGAGGTCATGAAGGAGCAGGGCTCCTGCTCAGGGATGGGGGTCAGGAGTATGACAGCCCATCAGTGCAGTGCTATCTCCTGCCTCACCTCCAACAATTCTCTTTTTTACCTTTTACCTCCCAGCTGCACCTGAAAAGAAGATGAGAACCTAAACCTGGAGCCAGACTGTCAGGACCCAACCCCAGTTCTGCCACTTACTAGGTATACAACCTTGCGTAAGTTACATTAATTTCTGTGCTGCTTCTCTATCTTTCCCATTTGTAAAATGGGGATAATACTAATATCTATCTCTTAGACTGCTGTGAGGATTAATGTTTTTTTACTTGCAAAATGTCTATAAAAGTGGCCACCATCTGGCATGATAAGCACCAGGAACTATTAGCTGGTTATATCATTAAACATTCTCAGCATCTTGAATATGCTGAATCTCCCTCACTTCTAAACCTGTCACTTCTCTTTCCTATGCCTGGAATATAGCACTTTAATTTCAAACAACTTCCAACTCTCAGCCTCCAAGTCACTACCTCCAGGAGACCTCTTCTTATCCCCTAGACTAGATTCAGTTCTCCTCTTGTTTCTTGCCCTATCACCCTATACTTCCCCTCCAGCAATGACCCCCGCATCATATTTTACAATAGTCACTTGTTCTGTTGTAAGATTTTCCTACTAGATCAAAAACTGGGAAGAGAAGAACCATTCTTACTTGTTTTGTTTCCATGTGTATCTTTAAAGCCAAGCACAGTGCCTGGAAAACAGGAGGCATTAACTAAATACTGAAGAAGTCTATTCACCTAGCAACCTTCTAATATTAGCAAAAGTCCCCAAAGCAGAGAATGTAGTAACCACATACCAGAGCCACGTTATGACTTTCTTGGATCCTAGTGCTTTTGTTTTCACGGGCCCCCATTCTACATAAAAAATACATATATTAAAAAGTATATTTTAAAACTGCCTTGGCATAAAGATGAATATAACCTGAACTAGATTCATTATTTGGAGAAGGCAATGGCACCTCACTCCAGTACTCTTGCCTAGAAAATCCCATGGACAGAGGAGCCTGGTAGGCTATGGTCCATGGGGTCGTGAAGAGTCAGACAAGACTGAGTGACTTTCCTTTCACTTTTCACTTTCATGCATTGGAGAAGGAAATGGCAAACCACTCCAGTGTTCTTGCCTGGAGAATCCCAGGGACGGGGGAGCCTGGTGGGCTGTCGTCTATGGGGTCACACAGAGTCAGACATGACTGAAGTGACTTAGAAGCAGCAGATTCATTATTACATATTCATTGTTATTATACCCATTTTTAAAATTCTTATTTTAAGGGAAATTAAAATTTTTTAACATTTTTGAAAGCCTAGGCATTATGCCCACTATGCATAATAGGTAAGTTGCCACCCAGTGTCACCAATGGAAGGATTAAAACCATGAGAAAAACAAAAACAAACTGTAGATACAGAGAACAGAGTAGTGGTTACCAGAAGGGGAGAGGTGGGGAGGATGAAATGGTAAAGGGGGTTATCCATATTCACACAGATGGAAACTTAATCTTTGGTTAAGAGCAGAGTGTAGGGTATACAGAAGCAGACATATAATGTTGAACACATGAAATATATAATGTTATAAGTCAATGCCACTTCAGTTTTTTAAAATTAATTCTAAAAATAAAATTAAAAAAATAAAACAATGGAGAAAGCCAGAAGGGAACAAAGGGAGGAATAAAATCTGAAATTAGGCTGACTTCTAGGATGAGTCAGACCATGTAGCTATAAATCAACTGGAATTGTTTCAGCTACAAGTAATAGAGTTCTGAATCCAACTCACTAAACAATAGAAGGACTATTCAGAGGTAGGCTGGGTCTGGCTTAGTTAATCCAATGACTCAAGTGTCTGCAGAATTTCAGGTCCTTTCTAATTCTCTATTCTTCTGTCCAAAGTATTGGCTTCATCCAAAGTCATGTTCCCCTTATGGTCATCAGATGATTGTCAGCACAAATGGAGGCAACATCCTCCTGGTTTATATCCACTGAGACAGACAAGGAATTTTAGTTCTTCCCTGCAGTCTGACTGAGCCAACTTCAGTCAAGTGCCCAAATGGACCAATAATTCCCTGGAGATCACCCCACACTATCTGATCTAGCAAATCAGGATCCACGGAGCCAGGACTACAGCATACACCAGGCAGCATCAGGGAGTGGGGACTATCTGATAACCCATTTTGCAGCTCTGGAATCCTCTCAAGATTCAAGAGTTACAGAAAGAGATATCACACATGAAGTACATAAAAAATATTTACATCAAGGATACAAAGAATTTACCTAAAGTATTAAAAAGGTCAAGGGAACTTTCTGGCAAGGAAGGATCTTAAAGGGAAAGATTTGTGGAAGTGTTTTTAGAGGAAGCTGTGCTGTGACCCTCATCCCCAAGCCCCTCCCCTTCAGGGATGAAATAGAGGTAGGTAAAGACCTGCCCTCCTACCTCAAACTTTGGTGAGTGGGGATTACACAGGGCACCACAGAGAGCATAATCAGTTCAGTTCAGTCCCTTAGTCATCTCCGACACTTTGCCACCCCATGGACTGCAGCACGCCAGGCTTCCCTGTCCATCACCAACTTCAGGAGCTTGCTTAAACTCATGTCCAACAAGACGGATATGAGTCCGACCAACCAATGCCATCCAACTTTCTCATCCTCTGTCATCCCCTTCTCCTCCTGCCTTCAATTTTTCCCAGCATAAGGGTCTTTTCCAATGAGTCAATTCTTAGCATCAGGTGGCCAAAGTATTGCAGCTGCAGCTTCAGCTTCAGCATCAGTCCTTCCAATGAATACCCAGGACTGATTTCCTTTAGAATGGACTCATTGGATTTCCTTGCAGTCTAAGGGAGTCTCAAGAGTCTTCTCCAATACCACAGTTCAAAAGCATCAATTCTTCAGCACTCAGCTTTCTTTATAGTCCAACTCTCACATCCATACATGACCACTGGAAAAACCATAGCCTTGACTAGATGGACCTTTGTCAGCAAAGTAATGTCTCTGCTTTTTAATATGCTGTCTAGGTTGGTCATAGCTTTTCTTCCAAGGAGCAAGCGTCTTTTAGTTTCATGGCTGCAGTCACCATCTGCAGTGATTTTGGAGCCCAAACAAACAATGTCTGTCACTATTTCCATTGTTTCCCCATCTATTTGCCATGAGGTGATGGGACCAGATGCCCGATCTTAGTTTTTTGAATGTTGAGTTTTAACAGTATGAAAAGGCAAATTAAAAAAAAGAAGAAGAATAAGAAGGAGAGAGAAATAAAGAGCTTAATGATGACTCCCAGATTTAAATGGCACAAGATTGGAATCAATGTTTGGAGACTCTCTGTTGGTGACATTATCAAATCACAGACCCTCACACTGCAAAATCCAAAAGTCAGCACTCAGTCTTCGTCTTATGTAACAGATGAGCAGATCAAAATCATTGAAAGAGCTTCTTCACCTGACTCCCAACAGGCTAGCATTCCAGGTTTTCTCTTACTTCCACGGCCAATCCCTCTCTTCTGCTGACTTCTCCTAAACCTCACCCCCACCCCCGATGAAGGAGAACCCCAAGGCTCAATCCTTGGACCTCTTATTTTCTCTGTCAACCCTTCTCTCTACATGTTGGCAACTTCCAAATGTCCATCTCCATCTCCAACTCTCTCCTGAACTTCAAATTCATTTATCCACTGCCTTCCTAAAGTCTCCACTTGGATTAATAGATATCTCAACATGTCCAAAACAAAGTTCTTGATTTTTCTCCCTTGAAACATGTTCTTCCCTGACTTTCCCATCTCAAGTAATGGCAACTCTATCCTTCTATTTGGAATCATCCCTGACTCCTCTCTTTGTTTCATACTCTACCATCCAACTCATCAGCAGAAGTATTTTTGGAGTTGTCTCAACTTTCAGAATATATCCAGCTTAGATCATTTATCACCACTTCCTCCATCACCTTTCACATGGATTACTCAAAATCCTCTCAACTTCCTCCTCCTTCCTTCCCTACTTAGATGGTCACAAAAAGCTCCCTGTTTTTTCCCACATCTAAGTAGACAGCTGCCTTTTCAAAATGTGAACCAATGTCATTTTCTCTCAGAGAAACCTCCAGAAACTTTCCATCTCATTCAGAGCAACAGTCAAAGTTGTAAGAATGGCCCATCAAACTCCACAGCACATGCCTACCACCCCCAACACACACACCTCTCTGACAGCTCTCCCCACATGCCCTTCATTTGAACAGCTCCCTGGTTCCTCCTCAAGGAAGAACACACTCCAACCCTGGGCCCTTGAAATCAGCTGTTCTCTCAGCTACAAAGCCTTTACTTCTAGAAAGCCACCTGCGCTGCTCCCTCATCTCTTTCAAATATCGTCTTCTTGGTGGAGCCTTTCCTGACCACCCTATCTGAAATTAAAACCATATCACCTTCCCACCTCCATTCCCTGCTTTATTGTTGTTCACTGCGCTTAGCACACCATGTTTGCTTCTAAAGTAACTTAGTTGCCAGTCTCTTCCCACAAAAATATAAACTCAATAAGAACTGGAATATTTCTTATCCGGGTTGTTAAATGCTGTACCCCCAGCATCCAGCCTAACATATAGCAGGTGCTCAATAAATTTTCGTTAAATGACTGCATGAATACTGTTCTATAGATAATGTATTATTTGAATATTTTATAAGAAGAAAATGTTTGGTTAACCATTCAACAAATATGGATTCAGAGCAAATTCAAGCTTAAGTACTATGCTAGGTGCTAGTCAAGAGTGGTAAGCAAAACTGAGCTGACTACCCTGCCTGTGATGACAAAAAGAGTGTTAAGAGCTGGAAGGAAGTAACCTAGGTCAACAAAAGCGTATCATAAAGTAAGCCGGCCCCTGCCTGGATGAGGTAAGGGTGGGTGGAGGAAAGGGATCTGGGGGACCAAGAGACCCACAGGAGATTGAAAGCCTGGCTCCATGTGACACAGTTTCTGTACAGTTTTACTCAGGACTGCCGCTGCCCAGTATCAAAAGTATAATAGGTGTGCTGCATGCTACCCAATGAGAATTCCCTGAGAAAGTAGCATCTGAGCCAATGAAGATCCACACCTATTACTGATAAGGGATAAGGGTCAGGTAGAGTAGATGCATGTAACTGAAGCAGAAGGAACCGTGTGGGTGAAGGCTCTGGAGTAGGAGGAAGTATGGCACATTCTGGAACACAGAGAGCAAGAGAAGGGTGGTGGGAAAGGGGGCTGGGAGGGAAAAGGTGGGTAGGGACTAGCAGACCCTCCAGAAGATTCCAACTTTATCCCAACAGGATCAAAAGCCTTAGGAGGGGCTTGTCTTTGTTTTCTTCCATGTGCACCATGAGCTGTATTTTGAAAGTATTATTGAAAGTGCCTCTGTGAAGGATAACTTACCTGAGATACCTGACCAGGTGGAGGGTGGTTAGTCAGGGGGCAGCAGAGGAGTCCAGGCAATCAATGCTGGCAACTTGTTCCAAAGCAGATGCAGAAAATTGAGAGAAGACGAGCAACTGGAGAGATTACATTTATTACCTGTGTGCTACAGGCTGAACTGTGAATTCTCATAATTCACATGCTGAAGCCCTAACCTCTGAAAGTGACTAGATTTGGAGACAGTTAAGGTAAAATGATGTCACTCGGATAGGCCCTAAACCAGTGGCTGGTGTCCTGATAAGAGATTAGGGTTACATGCCCAGAGGGAAGATGACGTGAGGACATAGGGAGACAAAGGCCATCTACAAGCCAAGGAGAGAGGCCTCAAAAGGAACCCAGTTGGCTGACAATTGGATCTCAGATTTCTAGCCTCTGGAACAAAATAAATCTTGTTTAGGCCACCTGGTCTGTGGTATTTGCTATGGCAGACCTAGCAAACGAACAAACAGTGTAAAAAATATTTTAAGTGAAGAATAGAACTTTTGAAAAATAAAACCAAATACTTGATTTATTCTAATTGAAATCAGGGTAATGTATGATAGTAAAGTTCAAGCAAAAGAGCTTTTCCTCAGTGTTCCCCTCGATGGCTTCTGTAACACAGTTGTACTGTCCCTAAAATGAAATACAAGTAATATAAAACGTTGGATACTTCTATCTTGTAAGACTTTTATAAGAATTTTGTCTTACTAGCAGAAAGCTACTTAATACTTTCTCAGTTTTCTAGACTAGCCTACACAATTTTCAAACATTAGAAATATTGATAATTTGAAACAAAATAGGTAAATAATATGTATTATTAATGTTTATTTAAAAATAGTTAACCAAAAGTGAAATGTACAAAGTTTCATTGCATTTCTAATGCAAATATCTAAAGTTGCCCATCATTATTACTCACAGAGGCAGTTACTGAGTTACACAAAATGGTCACAATAATGCTTTCACCCAAAGATTTTCATCATATTAACAATGAGCATTTGCATTACTTTTAGCAACGTATGTCGGAATTTAAAGAGTTTTCTTGGGCTTTTTTTGTGGCATAGTGTAAAGAATCCACCTGCCAGTGCAGGAGACATGGGTTTGATCCTTCGTCCAGGAAGATCCCACATGCCATGGAACAATTAAACCCGTGTGCCACAACTCCCAAGCCCACAGGTGTCAACTACTGAAATCTGCTTTAGGGCCCATACTCCACAACAAGAAAAGCCACCAAAATGAGAAGCCTACACAGTAGGACTAGTCAGTAGCACCCACTCACTGCAACTAGAGAAAAGCCTGTACAGCAACAAAGACCCAGCATAGCCAAAATTAAACCAATAAAATTGTTTAAAAAAAAAAAGAGTTTCCTTTGGTGTAAGTTTTCTATTTTTCCATATTCTACAGAAAGAATAAATTGCAAAATATACAAAATCAAAAAAAGTTAAAAAAATCTTGAACATCTTAATCTTGAATCAATATTTTTAGAAGTTGTGGTTTGCTTTTTTCAAATTCTTAACACATCTGTTACAACAAAAGATTAAAGAAGTACAAAACAACTTGAACAATACCTTAGAAAATCGTATTCCCCTGAAGGAGAATTGTATTGTTGTGTTCACAGTCTCTGCAACCAAAATACAAAAAGTTATTGGCCAATATTAGGTAATTTTGGTTTTTTGTAGTATGACATGCATGCAGGAGATGTAAGAGACACAGGTTCAATCCTTGGGTCAGGAAGATCCTCTAGAGGAGGGCATGGCAACCCACTCCAATATTCTTGCCTGGAGAATCCCATGGACAGAACAGCCTGGTGGGCTGCAGTACATAAGGTTGCAAACAGTCGGACATGACTGAAGCTATACACACACAGTATGATGTGTTCCTTTCATAATTTTACTACTGGCAAAAGTAATCCAAGCAAAATTGTAGAGAAATGACGAATCTTATCCCCTGTCTATGATTCCCCTGTGGCTTTCTCTGCCACCCTGAGCCCCTCTCAGTTTCAGCCTGTGTCTCATGCCCTAGTGGACACAAACTTGTAAGGCCTACTGATCTCAATAATGAATGAATGATGAACAAGCTAGTGCTAATATGCTTCATCCCACGTTACATGTGTGCATGATTATTGTTGCTGCATCTCAGCAGAAAATGATAAAGAAAAATCTTCCTAAAGGTGGAGGAGAGTTTTGGGAGACAGTCAGGATATCAAAGCTCCTTTCAACCCCACCACTGAGAAGCCTAGGTATGTAGTCACTGCTGAAATGCATAGTCAAGGGCCTGGCCCCACAGAAGCTGTGGGAAACAGAAATTCGGGGAAAACCACTGATCCAGTCAGCAACAACAAAGGAGTGAACTTAAAGGGCAAGGACAGACAGAAAAATGCTTTGAATCTCTAACAAAAGCAATAGTAACCAAAAATCTTCTTAAATTTTTTTATTTATTTTTATCTTTGGCTGTGCTGGGTCTTCTTCTTGCATAGGCTTTTCCTCAAGCTGCAGTAAGTGGGGGCTGCTCTCCAGTTGTGGCGCATGGGCTTCTCATTTCAGTGGTTTCTCTTACTGTAGAGTATGGGCCCTAGACCATGCAGGCTTCGGTAATTCACACACACGAGCTTAGTAGCTGTGGCACATGGGTTCTAGAACATAGGCTCAATAGTTGTGGTGTACAGATTTAGTTGCTCTGAAGCATGTGGGATCTTCTGGGACCAACAACTGAACCTGTATTTCTTGCATTGACAGGCAGATTCTTTACCACTGACCCATCCGGAAAGCCCCCAAAATCTTTATTTTAAAGTAATAAAAATAGCCAAATGCAAACGATAATGATTTCTGTCCTCTGAGTTTGCTAAAGACAATCCTTAATAGCAAATGAGTGAATAATGTCTGCATCTGTACCTTCTTTTTCCCAAATAAGGATTTATTTATTTGCTTCTGGGAGTATTCTTATTAGGGGTGCTCATACATTGAGAAAATTGGCTTTTGAATTCAGTAAAGTGACCATATCTTAACGATCTTAGGATCTTTCATTTAAGATTAATCAAATTCAAATTTAATAGTTCAACAAATGTTTATTGAAAGCCTGCTCTGCACCAGGGACTGGGGAGACAAGGTTAGTACAATACCATCCTTCCCCTCAAAGAGTTCAAGTCTCCTGGAACACAGACATGCAAATAAACCAGTACAAATTCACTGTGCAGTGAAAAGATGCAGTAAGGATGAAGGCAGGATAGTTTTTTATTAACAGTGATGCTTCTGGGGCCTGACATGCTTGAATTTTATCAATGATGTTATTAGTATTCTCATTGGTGTTAATGTTATTATGACAATTGAACTGACATAAAAGATGGGAAGGTAGGTAGAGGGTATATTCCAGGTGGTTAGAAAAAGAAGAGCAAAGGCAGGAAGGTGAAAATCAGTATTCTGATAGTTTACAGGTATGCCTGAAAGGGGCTCAGTGTCATTAAAGCAAAGAAGCAGCAGGAGCGTGAAGAGTAAAACTGAAGAAGTTAGCACGAATTGACTCAGACTCCACAGGAAGAGAATGGTGGTGATGCGGAAACAACTAAAGGTGTGAATTAGTCAGATTTTGTTTAGAGAGTTGAGTCACATGACTGTGCAGTAGCTGGATTTAAGGGGACACTGAAAGTCAGGGAGACCAGTCAGAGCCAGGAGGCAGTGATAACGGTGAAGAGACAGGAGGTAAAGACCCCTCATGACCTCCACCTCAGGTACCCTCCCTCATCAAGCTCTACCTAGTTATCCTGCTGCTTTCCTTGAGAGCACGTACTGTAAAATGAACCTTGTTTCATTTTCATCTTTATCTTCTTTCATGACTTAGTGGCCATCTTATTTCCTCCACTGCTCTACAAACTCCATGAGGACAGGGGCTGTGCTTTGGTCACTTCTGAGTTTCCAGCTCTTGGTACTACTTGGTCCCTGCACACCTGGCTCTAAGACCAGTTACATAATTTGCAAGGCTAAGCACAAAATGAAAATAGGGACCCAGGGACTTCCCTGATGGTCTAGGGGCTAAGGCTCCACTCCCAGTGTAGAGGCCCCGGTTTGATTTGATCCCTGGTCAGGCAACTAGATTCTACAGGCCACAACAGACCCAGCACAGCCAAATAACCAATTAAACATATTAAAAAAAAAAAAAATGGGAGGGGGCACTTATTTAGAGAGCTGGGGAAACACCCATTAAAGATACTAAAATATAAAGTTTTTTCCCTCTTTCACAGTCTCTCTTTCTCCCTCTAAATCTGTCATGATAGTTTTTTAATCCTTTTTTCTTTCAGTTTTACTGAGATGTAATTGACACAGCACAGAAGTTTATGGTGTAGAGCATAATAACTTAACTCACACACGGTGCCAAATAATTACCACAGTAATTCATCACCTCATAAAACCAAAAATAGTTTTTTTTCCCCTTGTGATAAGAGCTTTCAGGATCTACTCTCTTAGCAACTTACAAAGAAACCACACAGCAGTGCTAACTTACTACAGTTACTGCCATAGTTTTAATTTGCTATTTAATCTATTCAAAATAAAACAAAATTTTAAATTATTAGCATGAATTTTACTATTCCTCTTTATATTGTATAATGTCAATTGTAAACACAAATATCAGAGCATTTAACTCCAAGGCAGAATCACTGAAGTTTCACAATTTGTATTTCATGGCTCATCCCCAGAAAGTGCCTGAAGCTGGTCAGAAGAAACTGCTACAAGCCAGACTCAGAAAATTCAGAAGGAGGTTGAGAAGGTCCTCCGGGCATAGAAGAATCTGAGGCAACGTTCCCTGTACCAGTCACAAGCTCAGTGTAGAATTTTGCAGGCACCCAGGGGCTGCTCCATAATGATGGGAGATGGCGTGAGGGTAGGGGAAACCTGTGCAAACTGTGGGCCTGACAACTGGTTGACAGGATCCCCCTGCTGCTGCCAGATGCCTCATACTCCAGAGGAGGGCAGGGAAGCCAAATCAGGCATCTTTCTCTACCACAGGCCTGCAGACCCACACATGACCCTCAAAGGCTTTGCAACCTCCATAAAATACCTCCATAAGTTACCTGCTGTAGGGAAGACCATCTGGTCCTCATCTAGTCACCCAATAAACAGTGCTATGGTGCAGCCAGTCCAGGTGGTCACTGCCATACCTCACCCCAGACATGCAGGACACCGTGCCTGACCTTGACCCTCCCAGCTCCAGGCCTCCACCAGGGGTAGAGGGTAACAGGTGCCACCAGATGGGACAAGATGGGGGATGCCAGGAAGGGACCAGGGTGCTAACAGGGCAGTGAACAGCAGGAAGCCAAGAAACTGTCTGGGGTAGGTGGGCACATATACCACTGTCCCATCACACTCTGTGTACAAAACACACACTCAAAGATAAAATGACTAAGAATCTCAAGACTGTGAACCCAGAACAGTAAAGTCCAAATGTGAAGACCTCCCGAGTATACAGCCCTGGTTAAGTGAACACTGCCAACTTTGTAACAGAGAGTGATGGATGGGACTACAGTTTGAGGAAGAAATCAAGAGTAGCTCCCAAGGGACTTTTCTGATGGTTAAGACCCCGTGCTTCCACTGCAGGGGGCATGGGTTTGATCCCTGGTCAGGGAACTAAGAATCTGCATGCTGCATGGTACAGCCAAAAAAAAAAGTAACTCCCAAATTTCTATTTGGGAAATTTGCCTGAATGTCTACCAAGTCAGGTGAGAAGAAGGAGCTCTAACCTCTTCTGTGGGGCAGCCCTCTTTTTCAACTGTTTTTCTTTCCAAGAAAGATATGCTCCCATTCTCCTCTTATAGGGAGGTAATGTGAAGCCTCTTGAAGAAGCCAAGACAGAAACAAGGCAGAGTCAGAGAAAAGGAAGACAGAACCTTGGCTTAGACTCTTCTCTGCTCTTCCCAAAAGGTATCCACGTAGCTCACTGGTGGTCCAGTCCCGGTTTCCCTGAAACTATGCAGCATATAGGACCCAAGCCTCAGATGGTGTTATGGGTTGCAAAGTGTCCCCTCAACAGATATTCAAGTCCAAACCCCCAGGTACCTTGAACACAGACTTATTTGGAAATAGGATTTTTGTAGATGGTCAAGTTAAGATGAGGTAATTAAGGTGGGTCCTAACTGAATATGACTGTGTCCTTATACAGAGAAGGCAATGGCAGCCCACTCCAGTACTCTTGCCTGGAAAATCCCATGGATGGAGGAGCTTGGTAGGCTGGAGTCCATGGGGTCGCTAAGAGTCAGACACCACTGAGCAATTTCCCTTTCACTTTTCACTTTCAGGCATTGGAGAAGGAAATGGCAACCCACTCCAGTGTTCTTGCCTGGAGAATCCCAGGGACAGGGGAGCCTGGTGGGCTGCTGTCTCTGGGGTCGCACAGAGTCGGACACAACTGAAGCGACTTAGCAGCAGCAGTGTCCTTGTAAAAAGGGGTAATTTGGACGTGCAGACCAACATGTATAGAGGGAAGACCACACAAGGAGATACAGGAGAAAGATGGTCATCTACAAGGCAAAATCTCCTCAGGCCCTCTGAGCTAGGAGGGAGGCCTGGAGCAGATCCTTCCTAACCAAGAGGCTTCAGGGGAAGCACAATCCTGCCAACACCTTGGTCTCTGACTTCTAGCTTCCAGAGCTGGTAGACCATAATCTGTTGTTCTAAGCCATCCAGTTCTTGGTACTTCGTTACAGAAACCCTAGCGAAATCCTGAACAGACATTAAATTTAAAATGCCTTTGAAATATCCACTTATTTATTCAAAAATGTGTTTTTGAAAGAAATGAAGATGTGTGTGTATTTATGTGTAAGAAGTGGAAAGATTATGTGTAATTTTTATCTCCAGTTCAGTTCAGTTCAGTAGCTCAGTCGTGTCTCTTTGCTGACCTTTGTAACAAGTCGTTGAGTATGTTCCTTACTCATTTGATTTGCAAAATTTCAAAGGTCTGTGGATAGCATCAATGCTTCTTAAATCAGAACATCCTGATTTCCAGGCCCATGTGCTTAGCTGCCAAATGAGTTTATTTATCTGAATGTTCCCAAATTACCTTGAGCCCAACATGCCAAACCAGAACCCACTATCTTTCTCTTTAAAAATCTGTCCCTTCCTTTTACACACACCATTTACAATATGGCACTTCTATCCATCCAATCAACACCCTGGAGCAGTTCTTGGTTTATTTGATGTTTACCTGCCACGTCAAATCAGTCAGCAGTCCCACCACTCCGGTCTCCCAAAATACTCTCTTTCGTCTCCTTCTCTTTACTCCCAGGGCCTCCTTCATGGTCCCTGACACAGCCTCCCAGCTGCATTTCCTTCCATCCAAGTTTCTTACCTCAGCCAAAACCCACCTCCTTCTGAGACAGGCTGGGACCTGGGAACCTTTGCTATAGTACCTACACCTGGACAAATGTCTCCTCTAGCAACAAAACAGAAACTATAAGGGACTAAAAATAATTGCAAGCATGCGCAGTTGGGGCAAATTATGCACAATAGGATACAAAAAGGCAAAAAAACCCACACAAAACCCAACTGCCATTTCTGAAGAGCCAGGAGCAAAAACAGGATGTTGGGAGCAAAAACACGGTGTGGCTCTTTTGTCCCCTGCACT
>SJYC01147633.1:0-29761 GCA_006408675.1 Madoqua kirkii
AGAATAGGGAAACGGGGTCCAAAATGGCGGTGGCTAAAAGACAAGGAAGACAAGCCCACAAAAATAGAAGAAAAGAAGGTCTGAGGACCAGAGTGGAGACTTCAAGTAGAACAAACAGCACCCCTGGCTAAGCCTAATTTGCTTAGGGCGGGCCCAGGTGGAAGAAAACATAAAAGGAAGAGCCAAAGCGTGCTCTCTCTCTTTTTCTCTCCTGTGTGTGTGCGAGCACTCTTTGTCTCTCTCTTTCTTCCTCTCTCACGTGCGTGCGCTCTCTCTCTCTCTCTTTCTCTCCCATATGCGTGCACTCTTTCTCTCTCTCCCATTTTCCTGCTATCTTCTAAATAAAATAGAGCTGTAACACTGATTTGCCTAAGAACTGTAACACAGTTTGTTCAAGACCTGAGAGCTGTGACGCGCAGAGGGCTCTAATGTCCGTTGCTCCAAATCTTTGTTGCGACGAGACAAAGAACCGGGGAACATACACTCATGTGACACAGTGATATGAAGGCTCGGGAGCAGCATTTCTGCAGTTCCATTGACCATTCCTTTAATTTCCACAGGAAGAATTGTAGCCACAATTACAAACACTATGGCCACACATCAGCTATCCATATGCTAAGAAAGAAAATTATATTCTAATTAAACTTTTCTCCTTACCAGGAAAGAAATAACTCTTTCCTTTTATATAAGAATCCTTCCTTTTATATCTTCATAGTAGAAACTGTTCACATAACCATCTCAAGAGTAATCAGTAGCAAAAAGGAATGAGAATATCTCAGTTGGCCTAGTTCCAAACATGAAAGCATTCTACAAAGAGACTTGTAAAAATGTCTACCTAGCCTTAGATAAAGGAAAATAAAGAACATAAATGGTATGGACCTAATAGAAGCAGAAGATATTAAGAAGAGTTGGCAAGAATACACAGAAGAAATATACAGAAAAGATCTTTATGACCTAGATAACCACGATGGTGTGATCATTCACCTGGAGTGCTGCAGTGAACATTGGGGTACACGTGTCTCTTTCAAATCTGGTTTATTTGGTGCATATGCCCAGCAGTGAGATTGCTGGGTCGTATGGCAGTTCTATTTTTATTTTTTTTTTTTTTAAAGGAATCTCCATACTGTTCCCCATAGTGGCTGTACCATTTTATATTCCCACCAACAGTATAAGATGGTTCCCTTTTCTCCATACTCTCTCCAGCATTTATTGTTTGTAGACTTTTTGATGATGGCCATTCTGACTGACATGAAATGATACCTCATTGTGGTTTTGATTTGCATTTCTCTAATAATGAGCAATGTTGAGCATTTTTCATGTGTTTATTTGCCATCTGCATGTCTTCTTTGGAGAAACGTCTGCTTAGGTCTTTGGCTTACATTTTGATTGGCTTGTTTATTTTTCTGGTATTGAGTTGAATGAGCTACTTGTATATTTTGGAGATCAATTCTTTATCAGTTGTTTAATTTGCTATTATCTTATCTCATTCTGAAGGCTACCTTTTCACCTTGCTTATAGTTTCCTTTGTTGTGCAAAAGCTTTTAACTTTAATTAGGTCTCATTTGTTTATTTTTGTTTTATTTCCATTACTCGAGGAGGACAGTCATAGAGGATCTTGCTGTGAATTATGTCAGAGAGTGTTCTGCCTATGTTTTCCTCAAAGAGTTTTATAATCTCTAGTTTTACATTTAGATCTTTAATCCATTTTGAGTTTATTTTTGTGTATGGTGTTAGACAGTGTTCTAGTTTCATTCTTTTACATGTGATTGACCAGTTTTCCCAGGACCACTTGTTAAAGAGATTGTCTTTTCTCCATTGTATATTCTTGCCTCCTTTGTCAAAGATAACGTGTCCATAGGTGTGTGGCTTTATCTCTGGTCTTTCTATTTTGTTCACTTGATCTATCTTTCTGTCTTTGTGCCTGCATCATACTGTCTTGATGACTGCAGCTTTGCAGTATAGGCTGAAGTCAGGAAGGTTGACTCCTCCAGTTCCAATCCTCTTTCTCAAGATTGCGTTGGCTATTCGAGGTTTTTTGTGTTTCCATGAAAATTGTAAAATTATTTGTTCTAGTTCTGTGAAAAATACTATTGGTAGCTTGATATAGATTGCATTGACTCTATAGATTGCTTTGGGTAATATACTCATTTTCACTATATTGATTCTTTTAATCCACAAACATGGTATATTTCTCCATCTATTTGTATCATCTTTGATTTCTTTCATCAGTGTTTTATGGTTTTCTATATATAAATCTTTTGTTTGTTTTTCTTTGTTTCTTTAGGTAAATTTATTCCTAAGTATTCTATGCTTTTCATTGCAATGGTGAATGTGGTTGTCTCCCTAATTTTTCTCTCTGTTTTTTCATTGCTCATGTATAAGAATGCAAGGGATTTCTGTGTATTAATTTTATATCCTGCAACTTCACTATATTCATTGATTAGCTCTAGTAATTTTCTGGTGATATCAGGGATTTTTTTTGTAGAGGATCCTGTCATCTGCAAGCAGTAAGAGTTTTACTTCTTTTCCAATCTGGATTCCTTTTATTCCTTTTTCTAGGAGCACCTCAATAAGTAAGGCAAATGTTAACAAGTATGAAAGGGGAAATTAACAGTAGAACAATAATAGTGGGTTACTTTAATACCCCACTCACACCTATGGATAGATCAACCAAACAGAAAATTCTTGAGGAAACACAAGCTTTGAATGATACAAAGGACCAGTTAGACCTAACTGATATCTACAGGGCATTTCACCCCAAAACAATGGATTTCACCTTTTTCTCAAGTGCACATGGAACATTCTGCAGGATAGATTACATTTTGGGCCACAAATCTAGCCTTGGTAAATTTTAAAAAATTGAAATAATTTCAAGCATCTTTTCTGATCATACTGTAGTAAGATTTGATATCAACTGCTGGGAAAAAAACTATAAAAAACACAAACACATGGGAGCTAAACAACATGCTTCTGAATATGAATTTTTAGATATAAAATCTATCATCAAATATGTTTATATCCTAGTTTTGAATGCAATCTGATAAGCAGTACCTTTTAAAACTCTGTGGAAATTGTTGATTAGATGTTGACAAGATAGGGCCAGTGTCTGTGGTAAGTCACTTGAGACTACTCTCCCAAGTGAGAGTGATCCATTCAGTTCAGTTCAGTTCAGTTCAGTTCAGTCACTCAGTCGTGTCCAACTCTTTGCAACCCCATGAATCGCAGCACGCCAGGCCTCCCTTAATCAGTACCAAATGGGCATTGCTTTTCAATAAGCTTCGTATTCACAATCTATACTATTAATCATTACATTTTCCCATTTTTCTATAATTAAAAGTAATTCATGTGATCATTTGACTTGCTGAAATGAAAATACATGCATTTGAGACCATTCCTTAGATGTGCAAGTTTAGTAAAGTAACTGTAAATAAAAAGAGAAGGAGATTTGGTAGGACCTGGTATTAGTGAATTTCTCTGAGTTATACTTTACTAATTCTTCCAGAGGTTAGTGTTAGATAACCTTAGCAATATACAGAATTCACCTCTTTAATATTGAGAGAGAGACAGAAAGAGGATTGCCTTCCCTCATGACTCTGATGGTAGAGAATCTGTCTGCAGTGCAGGAGCCTGGGTTTGATCCTTGGGTCAAGAAGATCTCTTGGAGAATTGAATGGCAACTCACTCCAGTATTCTTGCCTGGAGAATCCAATGAACAACTGAGCAACTAACACTCACTTTCACTTTTCTTTCTTCTGCTATAATTCCAAAACATTACCATTATTAAAAATTATCAATGATGGCTTCACTGTAGCATCTGTAAATTCTTCCAGAGTTCTAGAGTTTGAAAGCCTAGGTCTGGCAGTTCTAACCCATCATGAATTTATTAAAAATGTTTGCTTCACCTCCTTGTAAAAAAAGCCAAAACATATTCATTTTTTAATTTTTAGAAATTTATTATTTTTTAATTGAAGGATAATTGCTTTACAGAATTGTGTTACTGCTGCTGCTAAGTCACTTCAGTCATGTCCAACTCTGTGTGACCCCATAGATGGCAGCCCACTAGACTCTCCCATCACTGGGATTCTCCAGGCAAGAACACTGGAGTGGGTTGCCATTTCCTTCTCCAATGCATGAAAGTGAAAAGTGAAAGTGAAGCCGCTTAGTCATGTCCAACCCTCAGTGACCCCACGGACTGCAGCCTTCCAGGCTCCTCCATCCGTGGGATTTTCCAGGCAAGAGTACTGGAGTGGGGTGCCATTGCCTTCTCCAACAGAACTGTGTTGGCTTCTGCCAACATCAACATGAATCAGCCATAGGTGTGCAACTGTCCCCTCCCTCTTGAACCTCCCCTACCCCACCGCTCTACCCATCCCATCCCTCTAGGTTGTTACAGAGTCCTGGTTCGAGTTCCCTGAGTCACAGAGCAAATTCTGATTGGCTATCTATTTTACATATGGTAATGTTGACTAATGTTGACTAAAAGTGCCAAAGTAAAACTGTTAGTCACTCAGTCATGTCTGACTCTTGGCAACACCATGGACTGTAGCCCACCAGGCCCTTCAGTCCATGGAATGCTCTAGGTAAGAATACTGAAGCAGGTTGTGATGCCCTTCTCCACTAGATCTGCCCAATCCAGGGATCAAACACAAGTCTCCCACATTGGAGGTGATTCTTTACTATCTGAGCCACAAGAGAAGCCCCAATGTTGAAAAAACTCTCCCCCTTTTAAAGACTGGGAGTGTTTCTCTGCAAAAATAAATAAATAAATAAATAAAATATAAATAAAATAAATTGTATCTAAAAATCATGTGTCCTATTCTTTCTCACTTCACAAACCATAAATATATGCAAATCTAAACTGTCAGACTTTCCTTAATAAATGACATTATAACAACATTGCCCATCACATTAAAGTGCAAAGGCATTGTTTGTCTATGAACCTATTAATAGTTTCCTTTTTCCTGATTTGGAAAATATAGAAGAAAATATCTAAAGAGGTAGAAACATACAACAGATTAAAAAAAGAAACAGATAATAAGAAATGCAGCTTACCTATGCTTTACCTGACTGTGACCATATTCAACCACTGCCAAAACAGAATATGTGGCTGAAAGTATACCACGCTATTCTATGGGTTACAAGTATTTCTAAGATATTAATAGAATATAAAGATGAACTGCAGTGAGTTAGATGGAAGGGACATGAGAGTTCTTCACAATCTATTGCTCTGTTCATAATTAGCAATAATGGAGTTTGGGATGATAATTAAGCTCTAAACAGATTGGGGAGATGGAAAAAAACTGGAATCAAAAGATACATTCCTAGCTCTACATTTACCACTCAAGTGAAATGAGTGAAAGTCGCTCAGTCGTGTCCAACTCTTTGAGACCTCATGAACTGTCCATGGAATTCTCTAGGCCAGAATGCTGGAGTGGGTAAACTTTCCCTTCTCCAGGAGGTCTTCCCAATCCAGGGACTGAACCCAGATTTCCCACATTGCGGGCGGATTCTTTACTAGATGAGCCACAAGGAAAGCCCTAGAACACTGAGTGAGAGCATATCCCTTCTCCAGAGGATCTTCCCAGCACAGGAATCAAACCAGGTTCTCCCACATTGCAGGCAGATTCCACTCAAACTTAAAGCCGAATGCACCACTTTAAAGACCCTAGTTACTTTGTTTTCAAACTGTGAGGTCTATAAAAATAATTCTGTTTCCTCCTGTCTCTAAAATCTGATAATTCGAAATTCTCAACTCCTTTCACATTTAGTTTTCTGATCTATTTGTTGGATTATATTGACTCACTGAATAATAAAAAATGTAGCAGGTTAAATATCAATATCATGTATAAAAACAAAAATACATCCTGTCCCTTTTTTCTTTTTTTCCGTATTTGACCACTACATATCTGAACTGATGAACTGAGTTAATCTATGGTACCTAACACATTCTTGCCATCTTTATCAATCACCAAAGTTTGTTGTGCTAACTTGAAATAGCTGTTGATAGTGTAGTTATTTCATCCAATTCTAACAAAAAGAATTTAATGAGTGTTTAAAGTATGTGTGATTATGCTATTTGAAAATTATACATTTTCCAAGATAAAGATTAAATACAAATCAAAGGAAGTCAATATTTCATTATGGATGGAAGTGATTATATGGAGTCGGCAAACTTTGAAGCTTTCTGCACTAGCACACTGAATAATCAGCACTGTTGTTTGGTCATTATCAGTAGGGTTGCACTTTTGTAGCTTTTGAAATGCTTGCTGTTTGCATAGTTGAAGGTAAAGAGGAAAGTTTGTTTTCCCACTAACACTTCATTGATTGTTTGCTCTTCATTGATAGTTTGTGACACTTTATCTCTCTCGCAGCTGGACTTTTTACCTGGCTTATATGGAGTGTTTTCATCAGAACCTAATTGATTTTAAAATTGATGAACGCAGTGCTAGTATGCCTCTTATAAACTATTTCCTACACGGACTTTCTTTCTCCTAGAGTTATCAGAATAATTGCTCAGTATTTAAATGACAACATACTGAGAAACTGAAAAGTTACTTTGAACCAGTTCCGATGTGGTATTTATTCCTTATCTAAAGCAAAGATTTCCTACATCACTCCTTGCCAAGTTTTACCTCACAAGAGTTGATTATTAAAAGAAGTGATGAATGTTTATGTAATTCACTTTAGATATCAATGTCTTTACAAAATGAGAGACAATTTTAAAGCATGCAGTCTAAAAACAGTGTCATGAAAACTTAGATGAGTTTCAGTTCAATGTTTTTTTGTTAAGTAAGCTATAAAGATTTTATGTCTATCTCCACTCTAAATATTGTGTGTGTGTGTGTATTTTTAAAGACTGAACTGTTCCTCAGTGACTTTTCAACATTTAGACAATAGTTTTGGTTCTTTTCTTTATGAAAATGGTTTTTAAATCATATTACAACTTGACATTAGGTGGTCAAACTCAGTATACTTACTGCTCTATTGTAAGAAAAATACAGCATGTTTGGCTTTCTGTAAGAAAGCCCCAAGACTTAATGAGCTAAAGAAAGTCCTAAGTGAAATCCACTGGCCTATTGTTTTGTTGTCCATAGGATTTAATAACCATGTGGAAAGCATTGTTCAGTGTACTAGAGGGTGGCCCCTTCAGGTGAAATCTTAAATGCACTAGGAAAGCACAATGGGGACCTCTTTCCGTTCAATCTTAATCTCTTTCTTTCTGGGGCACTAAATTCATAGCTTCAAGTTGATTAAATTAAAATTTCAATTAAATACATATTTTTAAGTGGACACACTAGCTTCGGATGGAGCAACATATTTGAATTATAATCAGTTTTCAGAAGTAATATTTATCTGATATAGCCTTTGCTATTTTCTATATGAAGCTGTTTAGCATGTTTTGAATTAGAAAATTTAATACACACTCCAGAGATCAAAGGACCAGTAGTTAAAAGCTAAAGATGAATATCTTAGTGTAATTTTCATTTTTCTGTTATATCAAAGATAAAAGACTATACAGAGTGTTATGTCCAAAGAAACATCCTTTTATCATTTCTATATTTTTAAACTTTTCCCCAAACCAATTATTCTGTAATGCTTTGCCCTGAGTCTCATACATCTTCAATCATAAAAAAGTGAGACTTTGAAAATTCATATAAATGTCAACATAATCCCGCAGAGATTAAGTAATTGTAAAACTGTTGTATGAGAGAAAAGGACACCTTTTAAACAGTAATCTGCCAAGAGAATATCTTTCACTTTTTTGTTGTCATTGTTGCTTTTTTGGTGTTTTGTGGGGGGTAGGGTGGGGGGTGGGTTTTGGCGATGTCATGCAGCTTGTGGAAACTTGCTTCCTTGACCAGGGATCAAACGCACGCTACCCACAGTAGAAGTGCAGAGCGCTGACCACAGAACCACCAGAGAATTCCCAGGGATTTCTTTCAAAGAAAGAAAGTATGCTCCAGTGGAAGAGCAGTTCTTAGAGGCTACTCCATTACCAGATCTCAAAAAAACCAAGGGCACATTGCTGAACCACTGCAGACACTGGTTTCCTCCCTTATAAAAATGACAGGACTATACAGTCAGGAACAAAAATGCATACTTAATCACCATAATTCTTGAATTCTCACACTGAGCACGCTACTAAAAATTTTTTAAACACAGATTCTCTAATTTTATCCTTAAAGCCACATAAAATAGGTTTCCTTGTCCCCATTTCTCAGAGGAGGAAAGTGAGGTTGAGCGAAGTTAAATAACACCCAAGGCCATGTTGCTGGTCGGCAGAAAAGCTGGGACACTGGCTCAGGTCTTTATAACTCTGAACCCGGACTCATAACAATGCCACTTTCACAATCTGTATGTGGCTTGGGGGTGGCAGACAAGTTAGAGATGAGGAGAGATGGTTGGTTGGGAGACATATCTTAAAGCTTCATTTGTGTAGCAAGAGGTTGATTCACTTAAAAACATTTTGTTTGGGGAAGGGAGCATGCTGCTGTCTTGTGGGATCTTAGCTCCCTCACTTGTGGTAGACTTTTCTAATTGTTTATGCTTTCTAATTTTTAGTAATGTGAAAATATAATATATAGAATTTTTAACTATTTAAAATACTACCTTAAAATTATTATGGAAAAATCATAGGTTTGCAATAAGTGATCTTTAAGGTCCTAAACTTTGAAATTTTATGATTCTGTGAATAACTCCAGGTGAAAAAGAGGGAGAAAAGACATTGAAGGAATCAATTTAACTGCACAGAAAAAGCTACTGTTTTTATGAAAAATAATAAATGCAATGTTTAGAAAACAAGAGCCATAACAAAGGGTAAATGTACAATGTTAATCTAAACAAGGTAAAAATTTCAATATCTCTTCAAACACACCCAAATAAGTGTCATCTTAATAATAATCCAATAACATAATTGTAAAATGTTGTTTAAGCTGTTAAAAGAAAAACATTGGAAATGAATTATTATTAGAAAAGGAACTTCAACCATTTTTAAAGTATTTAATTTTGACAGCACTCTCATAAGACATTATATTCTATTCTGAGAGTAATGTGAATTGAATGCTTACCTCCTTTCAGAGCTCTGCAAAAGGAAAAATCATCATCATATCCTCGGCAAATAACTTCTTTGCGCAATGGGAAATTCATGTACTTAGTAGATAGATAGATATTGAAATACAAGCTCTTTATATCTCTTCCTTAAAGAGAAAAAAAATTCATTAGCCCTTCAAATAAGGTATTTTTTTTATAAATGTTTAATAACCAACATTGACTGTATACTTAAAATATGCCTTGTGCTTTTCCTACATTATTTCACTTAATCATCATAACTACCTGTAATATGGATATCATTATCCTGTTTTATAGATGAGAAAACTGTAGTTCTGAGAGTCAATTGTAATCAAATAGATTGTTCCACAGTGAGAATTATCTGTGCTATGCCAAACAATAGAAGAATTTATACTTTCGAGAAAACCATAAACTGAAAATACAAAATTTCCAATTGTCACAGTTCCACTAGGAGATTCAAAAGAAAGGGAAGGGAGAGGAAGTAACAATAATCATAATCAACTCATGCCCACATTTTAGTAGTTTTGATGAAAGGTTTCTTGGAGAATAAAATTGAACCCGTTGATTACAACTTAAATAGATCAACTTTTTATTATTTCCTTATGAATCTCTTTATTACCAATGAACAAAGAAAATTCCAGGAAGAAATGCATTTGGCTCATCTCTTCTAAGTTATTCAGTTGGCCCAACTGGACAAGATGTACAATCTCTTTTATAATGAAAACAAGTATCGTAACCACTACTTTGTGGAAAATATTTTCTGAATAAGGTCACCATGACTCATTGCAGCCATAGTAAAAAAAATTTTTTTCTATTTTTACCTTGAACTTGACTATGCTTAACAGAACTGTCACCTCCTTTCTCAAAACACTGTTCTTCCTTTGGTGTTGGTGCTGCCATTGACTCATTTTTCTTAGGGTTCTAACTTCAGTGCATCTTAATTTCACACTGTACACTCTCCCCAGCTTTAAATACCACAAAGGGTAATAACTTCTAAATCATCGTGTTTGGTTTCAACTTTTCTTTTGAGCACCTGTCCTCTGTCTTCATTCAGTATCTCTACTCAAATGTCACTTATTACCACCCCCAATAGATCTCAAATTGATTTCCTCATCTTCATTACCAAATCAGCACTAGAATTCTTAATCCTGGTAAATTCTACTAGCCTCCCTGGTAAATCTACTAGCCTTCTTTCATCCCCATTAATTCATTAATTAATTATCGCTCAGTCGTGTCTGACTCTTTGCGACCCCATGGACTGTAGCCTATCAGGCTCCTCCATCCATGGGATTTTCCAGGCAAGAGTGCTGGAGTGGGGTGCCATTTCCTTCTCCAGGGGATCTTCCCAACCCAGGACCACTGTCTTAATGCAGGTCCTCATTACTCTGAGCCTACAGTACCAGCAAACTTTCTTGTTTGTCTCCATTTCTCTTCTTTCAGGGTTAAATGTAGAGAAGGAGAACATCATACAGTCTGTTTCAAATAGTGGCCCCCATGGTCCACTCCAGCTCCATGGACTTGAACCTGAACAGGAATGTGTATGGAAGTTGAAGACCTGTTTTCATGGGGGATGTCTTGAGATAAAGGCACATGGTAGCATGGCATCCAATGATGATGCAGAACAAAGAATCTTCTTCCATTTCTGTGCGGAACACACTGATTCTAGGCTTCAGTCACAGTTTCAGAAAGAAACTGTTGCTTTGACATCTCAGTACTTTACATCTTGAGAAGCTTCTTGCCCTTAGACATCACTGTGGTCATGTTAGAGTTCACTGTTGTCACTGTGAACAATGGATGAAGTGAAGTATCACTTGCATGCCTCAGCAGGTCAGGGATATCAGTATGGATATTGGAGTGAGAGGCTGGGACATGGTGGCTCTTGGGGCTTCTGTAAAGAAGACTGTTTTTGAGCTCACCTATGACAACTTTGGGAACTTCCGGAAATAACTTTGAGGAAGGTGTATGACCAGCTGTATTTGTCAATTAGTTAATAGTGACACGCAATTCTATTAGCAAGGGTGTGAAGTCTTAAAATAAATGATTTCCATTCCTAACCTATTTTTGGTTCAAGATTACGGTTATAGCTCTTACTGAATTTAAGCAGAGATAGGGCCACAGAAATACAGTTGATTTCTATTAATACGGCCCACAATTTCACACAGATGTTCTAGTATATTCTAGGGAAACCCAGTCATAAAAGGAAAGCATTATAAAAAATATGACCAAATAATACTTTAATTACTGAATAAATATAATGTCACATAAATGGCATATCTACTAAATGATTAAAGTATTTGTGGTGGCCTTGGAGGTGTACTCTCAAAACTCCCTTCCAAAGAATCTACGAGGAGGAGGGCAGTAGGCAGAGAGCCTCCAGCTACTGCACTTTCAGAGGCCAGATGCTCACAGCCTGCTCCTGTAACGACGGTAACGCTAGAACCAGTCCTCTCCTGCCTGTCATGGGACACGTGTGACACACAGAAGGCTCCCCACTTACCTTGCTGAGGGTGTCTCAGGGATTCATCTCACCAAATTCTCCTTTCTTCTCTCTCATTTCAGAACTATTAGGCCAGTCCAGTACCTCAATCTGAATCTTCTCCTTGCCTGCTCTGGCTTCCTCTTTCCTTTACCGTTCATAAGAATTTCCCTCCCCCACCCCCACACCCTGCAAAAAATCCCTTGTATGTCTAATTCTTTCTTGGTATCTGAGTTTCAGAGAACCCTAAGTAAAACTGTGTTGTGTTATTATTACTTGGATCTGGAAGGTCTGCTTCCTGTGTCTAAGGGCAATGGGCTTACTTGAAAATGAGGTCATTCATTATGTAAATAATCACTTCTGCAAACACACACAAATACCACAAAGGTATCTGTGGTGTGTGGGGTAGAGCGAGCACACCACACAGACCAGAAAACAAAACCTGAGAAAAAGAGAAAGAAATTGTAGGGCTTTCATTGGGCAAAAATTTAGATTATTTTAGGGGTTTAAGGGATACGTGCTACTATGTGTAAAATAAGCAACAAGGATATACCATACAGCACAGGGAAATATAGCTATTACTTTGTAATAACTTTAAATGAATTATAATCTATAAAAGTACTGAAACAGTATGTTGTACACCTGAAATTACTATAATACTGTAAATCAACTACACTTCAGTAAAAAAATAAGTTTAGATTATTGCTTTCACCCTTGGCTAAGAAAGTAGAGCAAACAGTTCATTATTCTTTCCTCTATGCTACCACTAAGCCTTATTGCTATCATTTCATTTATGGTAATATATCATCTACAGCTCTGTCTCTCCTATTGCACTGAGAGATTCTTGAAGGTCAAGAGAATGTCTTATTCATCAATGAATTTACAGTACATACCATAATATTTGAAATAAACTACACAATTACTCAGTATTTTTAAATGAATAAATTAATGCAGAAACAAAGTGTCAGGATACAGGTTAAATGATTAGATGCAGGAAAATTAAAACATAAGTTTATTGTCTATCATTTCTGGATTCTCAATTACCCTTTTTCTTATAAGCTGGAGAACTAAACTCAGGAATAAATGTTTCTTAAGCTTATTTATATAAAAGCACTTTTTAAAAGTATAAACTCCAAATATAAGCTAGGGTGCAAATGATAATGGTGATGCTGAAAAACAATAATGACAATGACGATGATTACAGCTGAAGTTTCCTGAGATCTTTACAGGCCACGGCTGACTGGTAGGAAAGGATGAAAGTTGGTTTCAGGGGATTTTTTGGCTATGCTGTGTCTTCACTGCTGCACGTGGTCTTCCTCTAGCTGTGGCAAGCAGGGGCTTCTCACTGCAGTGGCTTCTCTGTTGCAGAGTATGGGCCCTAGAGGCATACGGTTCACAAGCTCTAGAGCACAGGTTCACTAGTTGTGGTGCACAGACTTAGTTTCACAGCGGCTTGTGGGATATTGTCTGACCAATCAGAGATCGCACCCGTGTCTCCTGCATTGGCAGGCAGATTCTTAACCTCTGGACCACCAGAGAAGTCCCAGGAAGAAAGTTTTGTGTATTTTCATGGAGCCTTAGATCCAGCCCAATGCTATCACCATCATCCAATTAACTTTTACTAAGATGATAGCAAATAAAATCATAAAGAGGAAAAAGAAGAAATAACACAAAATGAAGCAAAAAGCATTGCTTCTTTTCATATCATTATCACCATATTTTTTTTTAAGTTCACCTTTAGGGAAAAAAGAAGTTCTGGATTGCTTATATACAAATCTTTGACTCATGAAAACCCAACTTTACTTGTCAGCTGAATAGCTAATAACTGCAAAGGATATAGGTAGTAGATGGTTAGAAGTTTCAAATTGTTTCCATTTTTACCATGCCATTATATAATCCCTCTGCATGAGTATGAGCAAGCCTGTGATTTGATTCTAAAAAATAGAAAATAGCAAAGATAATAGAGTGGCACTTTCATCACTGGGCTATATAAGACTGTGACTTCTATCTTGTTAGTTAACCGTCCCCCTTGTTAACTTTCAAGGACACAAGAAGCTATGTTGCAAAGGCCCAGAGAGCAAGGAACTGAAAGCTGGCCAATAGCCAGACAGAAACTGAACGCTGTCAACAACCACCTAAGCCTAGAAGTGGGTTCTTTCCTAGTTGAGCCTTCAGAAGAAACCCCAGGCAATATCATGACTGCAGCCTTGGGGGAGACCTTCTAAAGCTGACACAGCTAAGCCATGGCCAGACTACCAACATACAAAGACTGTGAGATAAAGAATATGTATTGTTTTAAGCCATTACAATTATGATAATTTGTTACACAGCAATAGAAGAGTAATACACATACATTTAGAACTTCATCATTTATCACTGATATTTATGGAGCCCTTTTAATTGATCTACAAGAACAAAATTTTGGACTTACTTGGAATGTAGTAGAGATAGAGTATTCCACGGCTTCCCTTCAATGTTATACAGGGCTCAGAATGTATTGAAATAGGAAATTTCAAGTTATCTAAATGGAATAAAGAAAATGTCAATAAAATTAAAATAATTTAAGTCATTTATAATAAGTATTCTGAATATCAGTGCCCCCTGCCAAAACTACCTTTTCCATTAAAATTTTATAATGAGCAAAACTGAGAGTAGTTAAAAATATCATCTTCCCCAGAAGAGTGAAGTCAGCCAGGTGGCAGATAAAGTCTACCTTCCCCCTACAAACACACCAATACAGCAACAATTTATAGACAATTTCCCTTTGTGAGAAATCGGAAACCAACCAACAGTTTCCTGCATCCCAGAGAATGTAAAACCAGACTCACCAAGTCAGTAGTGAGGTTCAAGACATCTCTCACCAGAGACACTGCTCCTGGCTTAGCATAATGAGGAAAAGATACCCTACCCCTCAACTTCACTCAGAAGGGAAGAGATGGTTTATGATTTAGAGCCCAAAATTTTCCAAGGAGATCCCCAGAGGACTAAATAAAGAAAGTCTGAATAGTCTTAGAACTAGTAAGGAGACTGAGTCAGCAACTGCAAGTTTCCCAAAGAAAAGTCCAGGGCCAGATGGCTCCACAGGAGAATTCCACCAAACATTTAGGTCAGAATTAACACCAATTCTCAAACTGTCTCCCTAAAAATGAAGGAGAGGGCACACTTCCAAACTCATTTTATAAGGCTATCATTGTAAAGCCAGACAAAGACACCACAAGAAAAGAAAATTATAAACCAATATCCCTGATGAATTTACCTGCAAAAATCCTCACAAAATACTAGCAAATTGAATTCAATAGCACATTAGAGGATCACATCCCATGACTAAAAGGCATTTTTATCTGGGATGCAAAGGATAGTCCAACATACAAAAATCAATTAAATGATATGCCACATTAATAGACTGAAGAATAAAAATCACATGACCATCTCAGTAGACAATAGTTTTTTGTGATAGAAACTCCCAACAAACCATAGTTAGAGGAAATGGCCTCAACATAATGAAGGCCATATATGGAAAGTTCATAGCTAATATCATACCCAACAATGAAAAATTGAAAGTTTTTCCTCTAAGATCAGGAGTAAGACAGGGATACTCACTCTCAACAGTACTGCAAATCCTAGCCAGATGAATTACATAAAAAAACAAATAAAAGGCATCCACACCAGAAAGGAAAAAGGAAAATTTTCTGTTTACAGATGGCAAATTTTATATATAGAAAATCCTAAAGACTCCATTAAAAATTATCAGAACTAATAAAAAAAATTCAGTAAAGTTACAGGATATAACATCAAAATACAAAATATCAGTTGCATTTCTATACACTAATAATGAACTATACAAAAAGGAAATTAGGAAAACAATCCCATTTACACTATAACCAAGACTATAAAATATCTAGGATTAAATTTACTTAAGAAAGTAAAAGACTTGTATGTTTAAAACTACAAAACATTGATGAAAGAAATTAAACAAGGCACAAACAAATTTAAAAAAACCTTATGTTCACTGAGCTTCCCTTGTGGCTCCATGAGGTAAAGAATCTGCCTGCCAGGGTTCAATCCCTGGGTTGGGAAGGTTCCCTGGAGAAGGGAATGGCTACCCACTCCAGGATTTTGATCTGGAGAATTCCATGGCAGAAGAGCTGACAGGCTACAGTCCATGGAGTGGCAAAAAGTCAGACATGACTGAGCAACTTTCACTTCACTTCCTTGTTTATAAGAAGTAATGCTATTAGAATGTCCATTTTATGCAAAGCAATCTACAGAATCAATACATTTCTATCAAAATCTCATTGACATTTTTTTACAGAAATAGAAAAAACAACTCTAAAATTCATATGGCACTATAAGAATGATAAATTTGAGAAAGAGGAACAAATCTGGAAGCATCACATTTTCTGTTTTCAAACTATATAGCAAAGCTATAGTAATCAAAATAGTATGGTAGTATAAAAAATACGGCCATATAGACCAGTGGAACTGAACAGAGAATCCAGAAATAAATCCACATGTATTCTGCAAACAAATCTTTGACAAGGATGCCAAAAATGCACAGTATTTAAAGGAAAGTCTCTTCAACAAATGGTGCTGGGAAAACATGCAAAAGAATGAAACTGGACCTTTATCTTATACCACAAACAAGAGCCAGTTCAAAATTAAAGACTTAAACCTAAGATTCAAAACTATAAAAACCCTAGAAGAAAACACAGGGGAAAAACTTCATGACACTGGATTTTACAATGATTTAATGGATATGACACCAAAACAAAGGCTGCAAAAATATAAATAAACAAGTGGGACTATATCAAACCAAAAATCTTCTGTACAGAAAAGGAAACAATCAACAGAGTAAAAAGGCACCCTATGGAGTGGGAGAAAATACTTGCAAACCATATATCTGATAAAGTGTGGATCTCCAAAATATATAAGGAATTCCAAAAATTCAATTGTACTGAAACTAACGATCTGATTTTAAAATGAGCTAAGCACACATATGGACACCTTATTTTTGACAAAGGAGGCAAGAACATACAATGGAGTAAAGACAGTCTCTTTAATAGGTGGTGCTGGAAAAACTGGTCAACCACATGTAAAAGAATGAAACTAGATCACTTTCTAACACCACACACAAAAATAAACTCAAAATGGATTAAAGATCTAAACGTAAGACCAGAAACTATAAAACTCCTTGAGGAGAACATAGGCAAACACTCTCCGACATACATCACAGCAGGATCCTCTATGATCCACCTCCCAGTATACTGGAAATAAAAGCAAAAATAAACAAATGGGATCTAATTAAAATTAAAAGCTTCTGCACAACAAAGGAAACTATAAGTAAGGTGAAAAGACAGCCTTCTGAATGGGAGAAAACAATAGCAAATGAAGCAACTGACAAACAACTAATCTCAAAGATATACAAGCAACTTATGCAGTTCAACTCCAGAAAAATAAACGATCCAATCAAAAAATGGGCCAAAGAACTAAAAAGGCATTTCTTCAAAGAAGACATACGGATGGCTAACAAACACATGAAAAGATGCTCAACATCACTCATTATCAGAGAAATGCAAATCAATAGGCATATGTGACAATATGTAATAAGTCTTCTGCTTGGAAGTCTGAGTTAGCTAGCAGATTTGCAAATTCTCAAATACAACAATTAGCTCATTCCTTGTCATGCTTCGAGTGAAGTGTTGTCACACTCATGTAAGTCACCTGCAAGACTACCATTTACAAATTGTAGCATTTTCATATTCCATAGTGCACTGTACTTATCCTTTGGTGTTTTAAATTTCTTACATTTTTTCTCTATTTCATAATAGACCCATAAAAATTAATTACTAGTATGACAACCCAACATAATTCACTCCATCTTTAATAAAGAGGTTCTGTAATACAAGACTTCATCAAAAGTCTCCAGTGCATCATACCAGGAGGATAGTAGAAAGAGGAATAATGTCTCCATTTATAGAGAAGAATAACATTAGGTAGAGAACCTATAACTAATAATGTCTAAAAAGGTCTGTCAAAAAGTGGATGGCACAGTCAATGTCTAGGGCTGGGAAAAAGAAGTAAAATTATGTATTTACTTCATACCACACATAAAACTATATAGAAGAAGAATTAAACACACACACACACACACAGTTATTTGTGGAGAAAAGGGAACCCTCTTACACTGTTGGTGGGAATGCAAACTAGTACAGCCATTATGGAAAACAGTGTGGAGATTCCTTAAAAAACTGCAAATAGAACTGCCTTATGACCCAGCAATCCCACTGCTGGGCATACACACCGAGGAAACCAGAATTGAAAGAGACACATGTACCCCAATGTTCATTGCAGCATTGTTTATAATAGCCAGGACATGGAAACAACCTAGATGTCCATCAGCAGATGAATGGATAAGAAAGCTGGGGTACATATACACAATGGAGTATTACTCAGCCCTTAAAAAGAATAAATTTGACTCAGTTTTAATGAGATGGATGAAACTGGAGCCGATTATACAGAGTGAAGTAAGCCAGAAAGAAAAACACCAATACAGTATACTGACACATATATATGGAATTTAGAAAGATAGTAATGATAACCCTGTATGTGAGACAACAAAAGAGACACAGAGGTATAGGATGGACTTTTGGCCTCTGAGGGAGAGGGAGAGGGTGGGATGATTTGGGAGAACGGCACTGAAACATGTATACTATCATATAAGAAATGAAGCGCCAGTTACACATGTACCCCAATGTTCATTGCAGCACTGTTTATAATAGCCAGGACATGGAAACAACCTAGATGTCCATCAGCAGATGAATGGATAAGAAAGCTGGGGTACATATACACAATGGAGTATTACTCAGCCCTTAAAAAGAATAAATTTGACTCAATTCTAATGAGATGGATGAAACTGGAGCTGATTATACAGAGTGAAGTAAGCCAGAAAGAAAAACACCAATACAGTATACTGACACATATATATGGAATTTAGAAAGATAGTGAGACATAAGAGACACAGAGGTATTGAATGGACTTTTGGCTTCTGAGGGAGAGGGAGAGGGTGGAATGATTTGGGAGAATGGCACTGAAACATGTATACTATCATATAAGAAATGAAGCACCAGTCTATGTTCAATGCAGGATACAGGATGCTTGGGGCTGGTGCATGGGATGATCCGGGGAGATGGTGTGGGGTGGAAGGTGGGAGGGGGCTTCTGCATTGGGAGATCATGTGCACCTGTGGCTGATTCATGTTGATGTATGGCAAAACCATTACAGTATTGCAAAATAGAATAAAGCTTTAAATTAATTAAAAAATAAAGAAATAAAGAATTATGTTAAAAATAGATGAACATTATTTCTATCTTGACATCTGAAGTAAAATATCAATACATCCAAGAGGAAAAAAATGCTCAGAAAAACCTACTTGTCTGAGGTTGATGTTCCCAGAACTGATAACATAAATTAAACTAAGGTTTTCAGATACTTAGATGAACAAACAACATTCGGAAATATATCCCCTTTCAATCACTTTCATCCGGGAGATGGAAAGTTTCAGCTTTCATCACATCCTTCCAAGTGGCCTGGTTTATTAAAAAGCCTAAAGTAGATGTACTACAAAGCTAACACCCTGAAATACATAGAATTTAGTCACTAGGTGATCAAAAACTACAACTGGACTTTGCAATTTTAAGGACAAAAATTATGTCCTCTATTTGAATTCCTAGCACTTATTATATTATTTGGGATTTTCTATGTGATCAATGATCAGAATATATTTATTATGTATGTTTTGGTTGAACTAATAGCTTATTCCCATATAAATATAATACTAAAGCAGAATAATAATAAAAAAAAGAGCTGGAGTACATGGAATTTCTCTGTGCTTTTGAGTCATTTAATTAGGTACAATATGCTATACTTTAAGACTTGGTTAAGTAATCAGTGCATATTTCTGTATTTATTCTACATTCTGAGAATCACAAATGCTTATTATCTTTCTGAACAATAATGTGGGGTACATTTGCTAACTTTTGAGTTACTGAGAGATCTATACCATCTTGTGGATTAGTTTTCAATGACATCAAATATTGTGATCAGTTCAGTTCAGTTCAGTCACTCAGTCGTGTCCGACTCTTTTCGATCCCGTGAAATGCAGCACCCCAGGCCTCCTTGTGCATCACCAACTCCCGGAGTTCACTCAGACTCACTTCCATTGAGTCAGTGAGCCATCCAGCCATCTCATCCTCGGTCATCCCCTTCTCCTCCTGCCCCCAATCCTTCCCAGCATCAGAGTCTTTTCCAATGAGTTAACTCTTCGCATGAAGTGGCCAAAGTATTGGAGTTTCAGCTTCAGCATCATTCCTTCCAAAGAAATCTCAGGGCTGATCTCCTTCAGAATGGACTGGTTGGATGTCCTTGCAGTCCAAGGGACTCTCAAGAGTCTTCTCCAACACCACAGTTCAAAAGCATCAATTCTTTGGCGCTCAGCCTTTTTCACAGTCCAACTCTCACATCCATACATGACCACAGGAAAAACCATAGCCTTGACTAGCCAGACCTTAGTCGGCAAGTAATGTCTCTGCTTTTGAATATGCTAACTAGGTTGGTTATAACTTTTCTTCCAAGGAGTAAGCGTCTTTTAACTTCATGACTGCAGTCACCATCTTCAGTGATCTTGGAGCCCAAAAGAATAGAGTAGCAACTGTTTCCACTGTTTTCCCATCTATTTCCCATGAAGTGATGGGCCCAGATGCCATGACTTTAATTTTCTGAATGTTGAGCTTTAAGCCAACCTTTTCACTCTCCTCTTTCACTTTCATCAAGAGGCTCTTTAGTTCTTCCTCACTTTTTGCCGTAAGGGTGTCATCTGCATATCTTAGTATTCAGACATCCTAAAAAGATATGATTTGTGACATTTTACTTCATGTACAGGCAGTAAAGATATCCTTTTAGCTAGGAAGAATGGAGTAATATAAAAGTTATCAAGCAAGATTATTTTAAGATTTAATTGAAATTTATAATTAGTATTTATAGTTTAAAATTCCTGTGTTCATAATACATAAAATAAATGATTAACAACAAACCCACTCAGAAAAAATGGAAAATTCTATTTATTCCACAATAATTTTTAAACATCCTGTTTTATTGTTATTGCTACCAAAAAATACCCTTCTCATAAAAATTCAACTGAGCATTTATTTTCTATTCTCTTCATATTTTCTCCACATATTGTCAAAGCAGGTGAAATATTGCTATTCCTTCAAAAGAAATATTGATAGAATCTTCTCTGTCTTAATTTTAAAAGAAGTTTTTATAGAAATTGCTTGATTATAAAGAGAACATGCACAATGTATTATTTTTAGGTTTCTTAAACATTGCTGGTGCTTAAGAATTTTGGTTGTTAACTTATACATCTTCAAAATATGATTTAGTTTAAAAATTACCTAAACTTTTATTTCTAAGTAAATGCATTGTATCCTAAAATGAGTATACGTGTCCTATGCCTCTTGTTGTTGTTCAGTCTCTCTGTTATATCTGAAATTGCAAATCCATGAACTGCAACACGCCAGGCTTCCCTGTCTCTCACCATTTCCAAGAGCTTGCTCAAACTCATATACATTGAGTTGGTGATGCCATCCAACCATCTCATCATCTGTTGTCCCCTTCTGCTCCTGCCTTCAATCTTTCCCAGCATCAGGGTCTTTTCTAATGAGTCAGCTCTTTACATCAGGTGACCAAAGTATTGGAGCTTTAGCTTCAGCATCAATCCTTCCATTGAATATTCAGGACTGGTTTTCTTTAGATTTGACTGGTTTAATCTCCTTGCAGTCCAAGGGATGCTCAAGAGTCTGCTCCAACACCACAGTTCAAAAGCATCAATTCTTCAGCACTCAGCCTTCTTTATGGTCGAACTCTCACATCCATACATGATTACTGAAAAAAACCATAGCTTTGACTATATGGACCTTTGTCAGCAAAGTAATGTCTCTGCTTTTTATTACGTGAAGTTTCTCATAGCTTTTCTTCCAAAGAGCAAGCGTTTTTTTTAATTTCATGGCTGCTGTCAACATCTGCAGAGATTTTGGAACTCAAGAAAATAAAGTCTGTCACTGTTTCCATTGTTTCTCCATCTCTTTGCCATGAAGTTATGGGACCAGATGCCATAATCTTCTTTTTTTGAATGGTTCCATGCCTGTTACAAAAAGAATTTAAAATTTTATATGTTTACAAAAAAGTGTATCTGTCTCCTCTCTCTTTTTCTCCTTCTTTCTCTCCTTTAGACACACACACACACACACACACACGCACACGCACACGCACATGCACACACACCTACATATTAAGGCTAAATTTCATCATGGAAAGCAAATTAAGAAATATGACACCCAGAAACACATAGGGTTTATTTCAATATCTTAGACATAGTGAATGGCAAATCAAAATACTTGTTGATTAGAACTGTACAAAATATTTTAGTCTTTCATATATTCAAATCAATTTTAGTGAAAAATAAATTATTTATAGACTATCATAAATATATATTTTATATACTATGTATATTATAATACTATGGTTATACATATGTAATGAAAATATACCCACAATAGAAACTTGTGCACATGTAAGCTAACCTGTACATCAAAGAATAGAGACAATCAAGAGATTTCATGTACAGAGAATATTTTAAATGAACATTGCTGGAATGCTTCCCATTCTCACTTCCTGTTAATAAGAGTTGAATGAGGATAAAATTTTAGTAGTGCTAGATAATATTTTGAAACTTCACGAATGCTGTATCACTAAAATTCCACCTTTGACCTTTGTTATGCTGTATGAGAAATACCGAGAAAAAGAAATCTCTTTTTTCCCACTGTTTCATAATGTTTTATTTATGTAAACTTTTACTTTATATTAGAATATAGCTGATTAACAATGCTGTGATAGTTTCAGGTGCACAGCAAGGGACCCAACCTTATATATGCATGTTTCCATTCATCCCCAAACTCCTCTCTCATCCAGGCTGCCACATGACATTGAGCAGAGTTCCTTTGCTGTACAGTAGGTCCTTGTTGATTATTGATTTTAAATATAGCAGTGTGTACATGTTGATCCCAAACTCCATACCTATCTTTTCCCTCACCCTTTCCCTTTGATAACCATAAGTTTGTTCTCCAAGTCTATGAGTCTGTGTTTTATAAGTAAGTTCATTGTAAAGAAATCTATTTTTAATGAGAAATTTATTTTATGAATCTGCTCTCCAATATATAAATAAGATGTGGCTACTGTTACAGTATGCATATTATGTCTAATCATAATATGCAGCAGGGCATTACAGGGTCAAGAAGAGAAAATCCTTCAGTAAGACATGTGCATATGTGTTAAGTAACCAGTCATGTCCAACTTTTTGAGGTAATATTGACCGAGTCTGCTAGTCTCCTCTGTCCATGGGTTTCTCCAGGCAAGGGTACTGGACTGGGTTGCCACGCCCTTCTTCAGGGGATCACCCTCACCCAGGGATTGAAGCATAGTCTCCTGCATCTACCTGCACTGGCAGGAGGGTTCTTTACAGTTAGTGCCATTAGACAAATGCAAATCAAATCCACAATGAGGTACCATCTCACACCAGTCAGAATGGCTGCGATCAAAAAGTCTACAAGCAATAAATGCTGGAGAGGGTATGGAGAAAAGGGAACCCTCCTACACTGTTGATGGGAATGCAAACTAATTCAGCCACTATGGAGAACACTGTGGAGTTTCCTTAAAAAACTGGAAATAGAACTGCCATATGACCCAGCAAACCCACTGCTGGGCATACATAATGAGGAAACCAGAATTGAAAGAGACATGTGTACCCCAGTGTTCATCGCAGCACTGTTTATAATAGCCAGGACATGGAAGCAACCTAGATGTCCATCAGCAGATGAATGGATAAGAAAGCTGGGGTACATATACACAATGGAGTATTACTCAGCCATTAAAAAGAATACATTTGTATCAGTTCTAATGAGGTGGATAAAACTGGAGACTATTATACAGAATGAAGTAAGCCAGAAAGAAAAACACTAATACAGTATACTGACACATATATATGGAATTTAGAAAGATGATAATGATAACCCTGTATGCGAGACAGTAAGAGACACAGATGTATAGAACAGTCTTTTGGACTCTGGGGGAGAGGGAGAGGGTGGGATAATTTGGGAAAATGACATGAAACATGTACAATGTCATATATGAAATGAATCACCAGTCCAGGTTCGATGCATAATACTGGATCCTTGGGGCTGGTACACTGGGATGTCCCAGAGGGATGGTATGAGGAGAGAGGAAGGAGTGGGGTTTAGGATGGGGAACACGTGTATACCTGTGGTGGATTCATGTTGATATATGGCAAAACCAAAACAATATTGTAAAGTAACTAACCTCCAATTAAAATAAATTAATTTATATTAAAAAAAGACATATGTAAGTTCATTAAGCCCTCATTAAGACATATGTAAGTTCAAATGTGGCTTATTTTAGATATTAACATTTCTGACACTTGAACTCCATTTCTTTTATGATTGTTGCTCCAGAGCTGTGTGGATTATTAAAGAGGGTGACTTGGTATTAGATTCCCCAAGTCCCAACTTTTATTGTTCAAAATATTTTTGTATTCTCTTAGAAATTTGCTCACAAGAGATACTTTACCTTTCTAATAGGATACATTCTCAGATCTGGGAAAGATTTTAGTTAACACACTGACTCACTCCTTCAGGAAAAGAAAAAGGAAGATGAGTCCAGGAAGGTTGGCAAATATAAAGGATGATACAAGAAGGTTGCCAAATATCTTGAAACAGAGTAATTGTAATGCTTCATCTTACTTTTAGATATTTTTCCCCACAATACCAAATGAGTACTAAGTCTTATTAGATGCTCAAATGATTTTTTTTGTGAAAAGTTAAAATAAATACTCAATTTAAATTAATAACTTTTTCTTTTCCTTCTTGCCTTTTTGATCCCTGGGTTGGGAAGATCTCCTGGAAAAGGAAATGGCAACCCACTCCAGTAGTCTTGCCTGGAGAATCCCATGGACAGAGGAGCCTGGGGGACTACAGTTCACAGGATCGCAAAGAGTCGGACACGACTGAGTGACTTCACTTTTTTGTTTCCCTACCTATCAGACTTTGTCACTGAGGCCTCAATGTTTAGGGTCTTTTTTCCTAAAATTAAAGCATTCTGACATCAGAATTTATATAACCTTCTACTGAACATTTCTTAAATGTATTTACTTTTGTTTAAATTTAGGTGATATTTTAAAGTACTACCTAAATTTTTGAAAATTGAAATAACTTCTAATATTATGATTGACAATTTAAAAAAATTAATTGGACTTTATTTTATAGAGCAGTTTGAACCTTACAGAAAAAACTGAGTAGGAAATACAAAATCTGTAAACTCACTCTCCGTTCCCTTCACCACAGTTTCCTCTATTATGAACCTCTTTAATCCCGTGTAAGTCACTCAGTCATGTCCAGCTCTTTGTGATCCCATGAACTGTAGCATACTAGGTTCCTTTGTCTATGAGATTCTCCAGGCAAGAATACTGGTTGCCATGCCTTCCTCCAGGGAATCTTCCTGACCCAGGGATCAAACCTGAGAGTTCCTGCATCTTGTCTTCTGCACTGTTAGGCAGTTTCTTTACTGCTAGCACCACCTGGGAAGCCCTTGAGTCGGCACATTTGTTATAACTGATCAACTGATATTGATGCATTATTATTAACTTAAAGTCTGATGTTTACTTTAGAGCTCATTTAATTCAGATGACCATTATATCTACTACTGTGGGCAAGAATCCCTCAGAAGAAATGGAGTAGTCATCATGGTCAACAAAAGAGTCCGAAATGCAGTACTTGGATGCAATCTCAAAAATGACAGAATGATCTTTGTTCTTTCCAAGGCAAACCATTCAATATCACAGTTATCAAAGTCTATGCCTCAACCAGTAATGCTGAAAAAGCTGACGTGGGACGTTCTATAAAGACCTACAAAACCTTCTAGAACTAACAACAACAACAACAACAACAACAAAATGTTATTTTCATAGTAGGGGACTGAAATGCTAAAGTAGGAAGTCAAGAAACAACTAGGGTAACAGGCAAATTTGGCCTTGGAATATGGGATGAAGCAGGGCAAAGACTGAGTTTTGCCAAGAGAATGCAATGGTCATAGCAAACACCCTCTTCCAACAACAAAGAGAAGACTCTACACATGGATACCACCAGATGGTCAACACCGAAATCAGATTGATTATATTATTTGTAGCCAAAGATAGAGAAGCTCTATACAGTCAACAAAAAGAAGACCAGGAGCTGACTGTGGCTCAGATCATGAACTGCTTATTACCAAATTCATACTCAAATTGAAGAAAGTAGGGAAAATCTCTAGACCATTCAGGTATGACCTAAATCAAATCCCTTATGATTATACACATTGTTTCCCTGGTGGCTCAGAGGGTAAAACGTCTGCCTGCAATGCGAGAGACCAGGGTTCAATCCCTGGATTGGAAAGATCCCCTGGAGAAGGAAATGGCAACCCACTCCAGTACTCTTGCTTGGAAAATCCCATGGATGGAGGAGCCTGGTAGGCTATAGTCCATGGAGTCACAGAGTCGGACACGACTGAGCGACTTCACTTCCACTATGCTTATACGGTGGAAGTGAGAAAGGACCTAGATCTGATAGATAGAGTGCCTGATGAACCATGGAATGAGGTTCATGACATTGTACAGGAGACAGGGATCAAGACCATCCTCAAAGAAAAGAAATGCAAATAAGCAAAATGGCTGTCTGGGAGGCCATACAAATAGCTGTGAAAAGAAGAGAGGTAAAAAGCAAAGGAGAAAAGGAAAGATATAAGCATCCGAATGCAGAGTTCCAGAGAATAGCAAGAAAAGATAAGAAAGCCTTCTTCAGCAATCAATGCAAAGAAATAGAGGAAAAGAACAGAATGGGAAAGACTAGAGATCTCTTCAAGAAAATCAGAGATACCAAGGGAACATTTCATGCAAAGATGGACTCGATAAAGGACAGAAATGGTATGAACCTAACAGAAGCAGAAGATATTAAGAAGAGGTGGCAAGAATACAGGGAAGAACTGTACAAAAAAGATCTTCACGAACCAGATAATCACAATGGAGTGATCGATCACTCACCTAGAGCCAGACATCCTGGAATGAGAAGTCAAGTGGGCTTTGGAAAGCACCACTACAAACAAAGCTAGTGGAGGTGATGGAATTCCAGTGGCGCTATTTCAAATCCGGAAAGATGATGCTGTGAAAGTGCTGCACTCAATATGCCAGCAAATTTGGAAAACTCAGCAGAGGACACAGGACTGGAAAAGGTCAGTTTTCATTCCAATCCCCAAAAAAAGGCAATGCCAAAGAATGCTCAAACTACCGCACAATTGCACTCATCTCACATACTAGTAAAGTAATGCTCAAAATTCTCCAACTCAGGCTTCAGCAATATGTGAGCCATGAACTTCCAGATGTTCAAGCTGGTTTTAGAAAAGGCAGAAGAACCAGAGATCAAATTATCAACATCTGTTGGATCATCAAAAAAGCAAGAGAGTTCCAGAAAAACATCTATTTCTGCTTTATTGAGTATGCCAAAGTCTTTGACTGTGTGGATCACAATAAATTATGGAAAATTGTTCAAGAGATAGGAATACCAGACCACCTAACCTGTCTCTTGAGAAATCTGTATGCAGACCAGGAAGGAGCAATTAGAACTGGACATGGAACAACAGACTGGTTCCAAGTAGGAAAAGGAGTACATCAAGGCTGTATATTGTCACTCTGCTTATTTAACTTATATGCAGAGTACATCATGAGAAACGCTGGACTGGAAGAAACACAAGCTGGAATCAAGACTGCCAGGAGAAATATCAATATCCTCATATATGCAAGTGATACCACCCTTATGGTAGAAAGTGAAGAAGAACTATAAAGTCTCTTAATGAAAGTGAACGATGAGAGTGAAAAATTTGGCTTAAAGCTCAACATTCAGAAAACGAAGATCATGGTACCTGGTTCCACCACTTCATGGGAAATAGATGGGGAAACAGTGGAAACAGTGTCAGGCTTTATTTTGGGGGGCTCCAAAATCACTGCAGATGTTTATTGCAGCCATGAAATTAAAAGACACTTACTCCTTGGAAGAAAAGTTATGACCAACCTAGACAGTATATTCAAAAGGGAGACATTACTTTGCCGACTAAGGTCTGTCTAGTCAAGGCTATGGTTTTCCTGTAGTCATGTATGGATGTGAGAGTTGGACTGTGAAGAAGGCTGAGTGCCGAAGAATTGATGCTTTTGAACTGTGGTGTTGGAGAAGACTCTTGGCAGTCCCTTGGCCTGCAAGGAGATCCAATCAGTCCTTTCTGAAGGAGATCAGCCCTGGGATTCTTTGGAAGGAATGATGCTAAAGCTGAAACTCCAGTACTTTGGCCACCTCATGTGAAGAGCTGTCTCATTGGAAAATATTCTGATACCGAGAGGGATTAGGGACAGGAGGAGAAGGGGATGACAGAGGATGAGATGGCTGGATGGCTCACTGACTCAATGGAAGTGAGTCTGAGTGAACTCTGGGAGTTGATGAGGTACAGGGAGGCCTGGCATGTTGTGATTCCTGGGGTCTCAAAGAGTCGAACACGAATGAGCAACCGAACTGAACTGATTCATACTTCTAGTTTTATGGATTCCTCCAAATGCATGATATCACGTATCCACCATTATCATACTATAGTCTCGGCAAAATATTTTTGCGTCACTAAGACTTCCCTGTATTCCACAGTCTTCTCCCCATCCTTTGACAATCAGTGATTTCTTTTTCTTTTTTTTTTTTTTTTTTTTTTTTTTCGGTACTGTGTCTATAGCTTGCCTCTTCCAAAACGTTATGTAGTTTAAACCATTATGTCTAGTCTCTTGAGGTGAGGTTATTTCAAATAGCAGTAAGAATAGCCTTAAAGTTCTGTCTTCTTGTCGTTTGATAGTTTGTTTACTTCTGTGGCCCTACTAAGTCACTTCAGTCATGTCCGACTCTGCGACATCACAAACGGCAGCCCACCAGGCTCCCCCGTCCCTGAGATTCTCCAGGCAAGAACACTCGAGTGGGTTGCCATTTCCTTCTCCAATGCATGAAGGTGAAAAGTGAAAGTGAAGTTGCTCAGTCGTGTCCCAGTCTTAGCGACCCCATGGACTGCAGCCCACCAGGCTCCTCCGTCCATGGGATTTTCCAGGCAAGAGTACTGGAGTGGGGTGCCATTGCCTTCTCGCTTCTGTTGCCCAGTACTTGCCATTTAAGGATGTACCACAGTATTTAATTCATTTGCCCACTGAGAACTATTCTGCCTACTTCTGATTTTGTTGTGAATAAGGCTATTAGAAACAGCTGTGTGCAAGTTTTGGTGTGGACATAAGTTTTCAACTCCTTTGGGCAAACACTTATGAAGGCAATTGCAAGATGGTGTGGTAGACTTTTCAGCTTTGTTAAGAAACTGGCAGTATTCTTTTCATAGTCTGTACCATTTTTCATTCCCACCAGCAGTGAATGAGGCTCCTCCACATCTTCATCAGCATTTGGTATTGTCAGTGTTTGGGATTTTAGGCATTCTTAAAGTTATGTGGTGGTGCAGTGGTAAAGAATCTGCCTGCCAGTACAAGAGATGTAAAAGTTACGGGTTCAATCTCTCAATTGGGAAGATCCCCTGGAGTAGGAAACAGCTCCAGCATCCTTACCTGGAAAATTCCATGGACAGAGGAGCCTGGCAAGTTACAGTCTATGGGGTCGCAAAGACTGTGCTCACATGACTGAGAACTGCACACACATAGATATGCAGTGGTATCTCTTACTGTTTTCTTTTGAAAATCCCTAATCACATATGTTAACCCTCTTTTTATATGTTTGTTATCAATTGTATATCTTCTTATTGAGATGATTGTTCAGACACCAAAATAGTATGCTTCATGAAAAAAAAATTGTTAATTCAAACTTCATTAAAATTAAACACTTCTGCTTAGTGAAAGGCACTGTTAAAAGAATGCTTATATAAGGTCCAAATTTGGAGAAAATTTGACAAAACACAAATCTGATAAAGGAATTCTATCCAAAATATACAAAAAACTCTTTAAAACTCACAATATGGAAAAAATCTAATTAAAAGATTGAT
>SJYC01147634.1:0-44569 GCA_006408675.1 Madoqua kirkii
AGCTAATAGCAAATAAAATGAACCTCTCAAAGTTATTTAACTAAAAAAAGTAACTTTAACACGGAATTAATAAAAGCTAGAAAAAACTGCCTTAGTATATATTATTATCGGCATAGACTAAAAGCAAAAGAATATTGGTATTTTAAAATTATTTTTAAATAGCAGCATTATTGAGATAATCACCTATCATAAAATCCATGTGTGATTCAGTGACTTCCAACATACTTACAAAATTATGTAATATCACCATTTAATTTTAGGACGTTTAATTACCTCCAACCTGCCCCCCACCCCCACCCCGCCACACACACACAAAACATATCCATTAGCACACATTCCGTGCCTACTTTCTCCTAGTATCTATGGACCTAACATAACAGAAGATATTAAGAAGAGGTGGCAAGAATACACAGAAGAATTATACACAAAAGATCTTCAAGAACCAGATAACCAAGATGGTGTGATTACTCACCTAGAGTCAGACATCCTGGAATGCGAAATCAAGTGAGACCTAAGGAAGCACCACTATCAACAAAGCTGGTGGAGGTGAGGAAATTCCAGTTGAGCTATTTCAAATCCTGGAAGATGATGCTGTGAAAATGCTACATTCAATATGCCAGCAAGTTTGAAAAACTCAGCAAGGGCCACAGGACTGAAAAGATCGGTTTTCATTCCAATCCCAAAGAAAGGCAATACCAACAAATGTTCAAGCTACCACACAGTTGCACTCATCTCACACACTAGCAAAGTAATACTCAAAATTTTTCAAGTAAGGTTTCAACAGTACATGAACTGAGAACTACCAGATGTTCAAGCTGGATTTAGAAAATGCAGAGGAACCAGAGATCAAATTGTCAACATCTGTTAGATCATAGAAAAAACAAGAATTCCAGGAAAACATCTACTGCTTTATTGACTACACCAACGCATTTGACTGTGTGGATCAAAACAAACTGTGGAAAATTCTTAGAGACGGGAATACCAGGCCCCCTGATCTGCCTCCTGAGAAACCTGTATGCAAGTCAAGAAGCAACAGTTAGAATCAGACATGGAACAATGGACTGGTTCCAAATTTTGTGAGGAGTATGTCAAGGTTGTATACTGTCACCTTGCTTATTTAACTTACATTCAGAATACATCATGTAAAATCCTGGGCTGGATGAAGCACAAGCTAGAATCAAGATTGCCTGGAGAAATATCAACAGCCTCAGATATGTAGATGATACCACCCTTATGTCTGAAAATGAAGAGGATCTAAAAAGCTTCTCAATGAAAGTTAAAGAAGAGAGTGATTAAGTTAGCTTAAAACTCAACATTCAAAAAAGTAAGACCATGGCATCCAGTAACATCACTTCATGGCAAATAGATGGGGGAAACAAAGGAAACAGTGAAAGACTTAATTTTCTTGGGCTCCAAAATCACTGCAGATGGTGAATGCAGCTTTGAAATTAAAAGACCCTTTGAATAAAAGCTATGACAAACCTAGACAGCATATTAAAAACCAGAGACATTACCGACAAATGTCACTGTAGTCAAAGTTATGGTTTTTCCAGTAGTCATGCATGGATGTGAGAGTTGGTCTAAAAAGAAAATTGCACGCTGAAGAATTGATACTTTTCAATTGTGGTGTTGGAGAAGACTCTTGAGAGTCCCCTGGACTGCAAGGAGATCAAACCAGTCAAACCTAAAGAAAATTAATCCTGAATATTCAATGGAAGGACTGAGGCTAAAGCTGAAACTCCAGTACTTTGGCCACCTCATGTGAAGAACTGACTTATTGGAAAAGAGCTTGATGCTGGGAAAGATTGAAGGCAGGAGGAGGAGAAGGGGACGGTAAAGGATGAGATGGTTTGATTGCATCACCGACTTGATGGATGTGAGCTTGAGCAAGTTCCAGGAGTTAGTGATGGACAGGGAAGCCTGGCATGCTATAGTGCATAGGGTTGCAAAGAGTAGGACACAACTGAGCGATTGAATTAAACTGAACTGGTTAGCAGCCACTCCCTACATACTTTCTCCTGTTCTGTGACAACCACTAATGTTTTTTCTGTCTCTATAGATTTGTTCATTTGGAACCGATTATACAGAGTGAAGTAAGCCAGAAAGAAAAACACCAATATAGTATACTGACACATATATATGGAATTTAGAAAGAAAGTAATGAGGACCCTGTAAGTGAGACAACATAAGAGACAGAGAGGTATAGAACGGACTTTTGGCTTCTGAGGGATTTGGGAGAATGGCACTGAAACATGTATACTATCATATAAGAAATGAAGCACCAGTCTATGTTCAATGCAGGATACAGGATGCTTGGGGCTGGTGTACGGGATGATCCGGGGAGACGGTGTGGGGTGGGAGGTGGGAGGGGGCTTCGGCATTGGGAGATCGTGTACACCTGTGGCTGATTCATGTCAGTGTATGGCAAAAGCATTACGGTGTTGTAAAATAGAATAAAGTTTTAAATTTAAAAAAATAATAAATAAAATGAGCTAAGGACTTGAATGTACATTTCTTCAAAGAAAATATGCAAATGACCAATAGGTATATGAAAAAATGCTTGTCACTAAGCATCAGGAAAATGCAAATCATGAAACCAGAAAGAGATGTCACCTTGCACATCTTTTCTTGTTTTGATAGTAGTCAGATTGGCTACTATCAATAAAAGAAAAGAAAGATGACAAGAGCTGAAAAGAATGTGGAGAAACTGGAATGTTTGCACATTGCTCGTAGGAATGCAAAATGATACAACTGCTATAAAAAGCAATATGGAGATTCCTCAGAAAAAATTAAAAATATGACTACCATGTGATCCAGCAAACCTACTTCTGAGTCAGTTCAGCTCAGTTCAGTCACTCAGTTGTGTCTGACTCTTTGTGACCCCATGAATCGCAGCACACCAGACCTCCCTGTCCACCACCAACTCCCGGAGTCTACCCAAACTCATGTCCATCGAGTCAGTGATGCCATCCAGTCATCTTATTCTCTGTTGTCCCCATCTCCTCCTGCTCCCAATTCCTCCCAGCATCAGAGTCTTTTCCAACGAGTACTTATCCAAAATAACTGAAATCAGGATCTTGAAGAGACATTAGCATTCCTACATTCATTGTAGCACTATTCACAATATCCCAGGTGTAGTAACAGCCTAAATGTCCATCGACAGATGTATGCTTAAAGAAAATGTGGTATATACATACAATGGGATACTATTTAATCTTTTTTAAAAAAGGAAATTTTTCAATATGCTACAATATGAATGAACCTTGAGGACATTATGCTAAAGGAAATAAGCCAGTCACATAAGGATAAATACTGCATAATTCCATGTATCTAAAACAGTCAAATTCATAGAATCAGAGAGTGGTTAGTAGTTGCCAGGGTCTGAGGGGAAGGAGAAACGGGGAGTAACTAATCACAGGCATAGAGTTTCAGTCAAGCAAGTGACTAAGCTCTAGAGAGCTGCTGTACAACTTCATGCCCACAGTCAACAATAATGTACACTCAAAAATTTAAGAGGGTAGATCCCAGGTAAAGTGTTCCTACCACAGTAAAATAAAATTTAAAATCCTATACAAATTAAAAAAATATCTCCCTATAATGTAAATATATTAGTGTTTTAGTGCCCTTATATTTGCCCTTATATTGTTAAGGTGTAGTTTGAAGGTAGTGAACTACTTTAAATTGTGTGGAAATGGGTGAACTCAAAATATATTTTCATAGAATTATTTGTTCCATTTTCACACTTTTTAACCTGTTCTTTTCTACACTGTTCTTCTTTACTCTCCTTTTTGTACGTTCCACTGGTTAAAAATAGAAAATACACATCAAGTAGAGTTCTAGTAAATGTTAAGTGACTGAATACATGATGAATACATGAGTTAATAAATCTTCCTAAATAATAAATTTCAAGAAGACCTTAATAAAAGCACCAAGGAGGAGGAGAAAGAGACTAAACCAGTTTTATTTAATTTGTCCCTAAATGCAACCCTTAAAAATTAATGTTAACATCTCTCATTCAATGAATTGACTTTCCCTTCAATAAAATTCTCACAGAATGAGCTATATTAAGTCATTTCACCAAATCATGGATGTTGACAAATACTTGATGAAAGATGCTCATTCCTGGGACAATTATAACCAAAGAAAAACACCCCAAATCTGCAACAACATTACGCTAAATTAATCAGACAAAGACAAACACTGTATGACTTCACTTTTATGTGGAATCTGAAAAACAAACATAGAAAACACACAAAAACAAACTCAGAAAACAGACTGGTGGTTGAAGGGGTGGAAGGTGGGAGAAATGAATGGAAGGGTTCAAAAGGTACAAACTTCAGTTATAAAATAAGTAAGTAATGGGGATATAATGTACAGCATGGTGACTATAATTAATAATACTATTTTGCATATTTAAAGGTTTCTAAGAAAATAGATCTTCTGGGGGCTCGTGGGAGGAACATGCTTGTGGCTTTCAGATTCTTGGTGCCCCAACCAGGGGATGAACCTGGGTCACCACAGTGAAAATGCTGAGTCCTGAACACTGGACTGCCATGGAATATTACCAAAAAAGGGTAGATCTTAAAAGTTTTCCGCATAAGAAAAAAGATTTGGTAACCTACGTGAGGTGTGCCTGCTAAGTCACTTCGGTCATGTCCAACTCTTTGTGATCCTATGAACTGTAGCCCACCAGGCTCCTCTGTCCAGGGGATTTTCCAGACAAGAATACTGGAGAGGGTTGCCATGCCCTCCTCCAGGGCATCTTCCCAACCCATGTGTCTCTTATGTCTCCTAAATTGGCAGATGAGTTCTTTACCACTAGCACCACCTGGGAAGGCCAACTATGTGAAGTGATAGATGCTAACTAAATTTATCATGGTGCTAGTGTACAGTATATACAGATATCAAATCACATTGTATACATGAAACTGTTATAATGTTATATATCAATTATATCTCAAGTTTTTAAAAAATGCTCAGAGGTGAGTGAATAAATACTAATTCTCAGTCACTAGGTCATGTCCGATTCTTTTGCGATCCCATGGACTGTAGCCCACCAGGCTCTTCTGTCCATGGGATTTCCCAGGCAAGAATACTGATGGATTACCATTTCCTTCTCCAGGGGGTCTTGCCAATCCAGGGATCAAACCCACATCTCCTGCTTTGGCAGCCGGGTTCTTTACTGTTGAGCTACCAGAGAAATCCAACTGAATAGATACTGTGCCTCTATTTATTGAATTAATGTAAAGTCAACAAACCTCTGGTGACTCAAATGGAAAAAAATCCACCTGCAGTACAGAAGACCCGGGTTGGATCCCTGGGTTGGGAAGATCCCCTGGAGAAGGAAATGGCCACCCCCTCCAGTATTCTTGACTGGAGAATTCCATGGACAGAAGAGCCTGATGGACTACAGTCCATGGGGTCACAAAGAGTTGGACAAGACTAAGTGACTAACATTTTCACTTTTCACTTTCAAAGTCATTTAAATTTTTAGGATATTTAATGATATAGATGTTTGTGGCATACTATCAGGTTTTAAGGCTGCTGGTTACCCAACAATATACCCAATATGATTCCATTTTTACTGTTTTTAACATGTTATTATATATCTAAAAGAATATTTACCAAAATAACAAACTGTTCACAGTGGTTAAGTCTTAACTGATTGACTTATGTGCCTTATTGTCTTCTTTTCCACCTAGATTTTTGAAGGTTTGCATAATTAGTATACTTATTCACTTTCTTACCATTGAAAAGGTTGACATCATATTGAAACATGGGCACTTTCACAGGCATTGCCAAGCACAGTGCAATGTGTCTCTTCTTTCTCAGTGATAAGCTTGTAGAAAATGATCAGAGCAAGCCAATTAAGACTCTGGAGTAAAGCTGGGAACAAGTTAAAAGCAGTGAATCACTAGGACCAATTGTCATAAGAACAATTCTCCACTTTCAGTTAAGGTTCCTAATGTCTGAAGTTGGTCAGATTATGATGAAACCATCAAGTCAATCCAATCAGACAAATGGTCAGAATACCTCTATAGGTGCTCAGAATTGAGCCAGCACCACAGCAAGGCAGGGTGGAGTATAGACGTATAAGCTTAATCTTTACATCAGGAAGCCTAAGATTTTTCTAGAAAGACAAGACCACCATACATTAAAAAAAAATTAGACGTAAGACTCAAAAAAATCGCATATATATAATAATGATATAATAAGTGATTCTTCATTTATTTGCAAAGGTTTGGGAACTAATGGAAAATAGTTTTATTACTTTAAAGTCACCATGTTTATGGTAAAATTCTACATTTGGTTTAATAAATATAGAAAGTAATGACCAGGTCCAGCATAGAATAAAAGCCTCCAGGTTCCCCTGCAAATGTATCAGCATTGCTAATCCATCGTAGCACTTTTCCCCTGAGCTCTGCCTTAGAATCCTTCTTAACATTGCAGGCAACTGCAGTTAGCACATGAAATGAAATCAGTGCCACTCTGAGTGTCGGCAGTAAGTGCTACTGGAGATCACCAGAGAAAGCATTGGTTGGAGTTGAACTATCACAGCACTTCATTTTACACCTTTAACAGGATTTCCATTACATAAATATGCAGTTCCTTCTGACAGGCATGCCCTTGTCCTCATCAGTCTGTAAACTCCTTCATATACCTTCAATATGTACTCAAATATCAACAATTCTGTTAAACCTTCCTTGACTCCTCCATACCTTCCCAGCCCAACAGCCACAAACACACTGTCATTCACAGTACTTGATCGTCCTTGAATGGTCATTCAAAATGTTTACTACAGTTATTTGCTCACACATCATTCTTCTCCGTAAAAATAGTGCAAGCCTTGAGGGCAGGAAGCACATCTCTATTCATTTTGCCTCTGGCACATAGCTCACTGTAAGTAATAAACGTGTGCTTATTCACTTCTTAGCACCAAATATTGCTCTAGGCACTACAGAAACAATGAACAATTGATAAATGCACATCCTAGTGAAGAAATCTAACAGGGCCAGAAGAGAAAGACTGAGTAGGGACAGAGAAGTTGGGGGAGTGGCAGTGGGTAGAGATACCTCACAGTGTCCATTGAGTGACAGGGAGCAACCAACCCTGTGGATGCTGTGATCAGAAATGCAGATTCATAGGTGACAATGACTGATATGTTCAAGCCACAAAAATAAACATACAAGCATATATATACAAATAATGTTTCATGAGATAATATAATAGGCAAATTCACAAAGACAGAAAGTAGAGTAGAGGTTATCTAGGACTAGAGAGGAAGAAACAGGGAGTTACTTTTTAATGGGTACAGAGTTTTCTGTTTGGAATGATGAAAAATTCTGAAAATTGGTGATAGCTGCAAAGCAGTGTGAATGTATTTAATATCATTGAATTGTACACTTTAAAAGTGTAAGTTTTATGCTTATGTTGGGGTAATACAAATAATGATAATAATATAGGTCAATGTAAATGGAAAATAATTGGGGGGGAGGAAATCATAGGAATCAGACAGGTAGACACGGCCATCTTGAAGGGTCTTAGAGGCCTTGGTATAAAGCTGGGATTTCACTCTAACTGTAGTGAAAAGCCACTGGGTGTTTTAAGCAATCAAAATAGTCTTATGTAACTTATTTACATTTTCAAAAGATCTCTCTGGTCTCCATGGTGAGAACTGATTGTATGGGGGAAGGAATTAAAATGGAGAGAGGCTGGTTTAAGAGGATGTTGCAGAGGCCAGAGAAAAGAGATGAGGATGGCATAAGTGGTGAGCAGTGGACAGTGAAAAATGGTTGGCTTTAATTATTTACAGTGGCCAAGACATGGAAGCAACCTAAATGACCACTGACAGGAATGGATAGAGAAGATGTGGTACATAAATACAGTGGACTATTACTTGGCCATAAGAAAGGAGATGATGCCATTTGCAGCAACATGGGTGGATTTAAGAGATTTATTATAGTGAGTGAAGTAAGTCAGACAGAGGAAGACAAATATCATATCATATCCCTTATATATGGAATCTGAGAGGTCGGACATACCTGGACATGCATGGCCGTGTTCAGGTGGCTGAGGCAGAAAGCCCAAGAACCCACCCCCGCCCAGACAGAAACCAGGAGGCTGACCAACATCCTGGATACGGAACTCATGACCTGGCCCAATGAAGGACTGGCACAAAGCCCACCAGCACCAATCAGCAACGTGGCCCCCGCGTTTACCGTAGATGTTAAAAACCCGGCTTGAACACTAGCCCCGGCTATAAAACCCTCCTCCCAGCCGCCGTCCCTAGCAGACTCCCACTGTTTCAACCCCTGATAACTCAGTCCCCGGAGTTCCGCCAGAGAGCGAACGCGCAATAAAGGCCTTTGTTAGCAGTCCCTAGAAGTGGCTTTTCCTCCCAGGGCGTTTCTTACAGAATTTTTTAAAAAAACTGATACAAATGAACTTATTTTAAAAATAGAAACAGACTCACAGACTGCAAAAACAAATTTATGATTACCAAACGGGAAAGGTAGGAAGGAAGGATAAATTACGAGTTTGGGATTAACATATACACAGTCTATAGATAAAACAGATAATCAACAGGGCCTGCTGCATACAGGGGATTCTACTTAATATTCTGTGATAACCTAAATGGGAAAATAAATTGAAAAGGAATCAATATTTGTATATGTATAACCAAACTACTTTGCTGTACCTAGTACAGCATTGTAAATCAATTATATTCTGATATAAAGTAAAAATTAAATTTATAAAAAAGGTAGTTGGAGAATTCCCTGACAGGCCAGTGGCTGAACACATACATGCACCAGTGGTTAGAACTCAGTATTTTTACTACTGCGGCCAGGATTCAAGCCCTGGCTGAGGAACTAAGATCCCACAAGCCAAGTAGCACAGCAAAAAAAACAAAAACAAAAACAGTAGTTGGCTTCAAAATATGTTCTGGGGAAAATGAAAATGGAATCATTGATAAATCCAACGTGAAAGTTAAGGGAAAGAGACACTTAGGGATACCCCTGCTTTGAGGGCTAAGGAATTAGGTGAATAATGTCATGAGGAAGATTTCGGAAGAAACAGATGTGAAAGGGAGTATAAATGAAAAGTCCTAGCTCCAAATGACTATCAGACCTCCCAGTGGCATGCTGAGTCTGTAGAATAATAGATGAATCCTGGTGATATGTATAGCTAACCTTCCTACTGTTACTGAAATGCAAGTCCATGCACCCAATGCACAATGAGGCCAAATAATACAAAAACAGTCCTGAGTGTTCATTGGAGGGACTGATGTTGAAGCTGAAACTCCAGTACTTTGGCCACCTGATGCAAAGAGCTGACTCATTTGAAAAGACCCTGATGCTGGGAAAGATTGAAGGCAGGAGGAGAAGGGGACAACAGAGGATGAGATGTTTGGATGGCATCACCGACTCAATGGACACGAGTTTGAGTAAGCTCCGGGAGTTGATGATGGACAGGGAGGCCTCGTATGCTGCATGCAGTCCATGGGGTTGCAAATAGGCTGACACAACTGAGCGACTGGACTGAACTGAATACAGAAACGTTGGAGTCTGGAGCAGAAAAAAGTTCACTGCAGGACTATGCAAGAAGAAGGGTGGTTCATGCCTTTAAAAACTCCAATTTCCTGAAAGCCTTCAGGAAAGCCCTTTACTAAGAAAAGAGAAGGAGGGTTGTGGGTAGTTGTTGCAAATGTCTTCGTGTCAGAGCCTTTGCTCTTCAGGTCAGGTAACCATGTTCCTATAAACCTCCATCAAATGAATGTGATTCTCTGTCCTGACAAGAAAGGCCAGATTCCCAGACAACTTCTACCCCAATGAAGTCCAGTCCTGGCTGAGAGGAGGCAAATCTCAGCTGCAGGCTCCCTCAGGGCCAGGTCCCCAGATGCTGCCCAGCCGTCCTCACTGAGGGAGGCAAACGCCCAAAATCCAATCTGCCCTCAGGCCGCCCAAACATAGGGGGCAAGTTCCCCAGACTGCATCCCAGGCAGACGGCTGCTGCCACGAGGTCACAGAGATGGGGATGCGGGAGAGGTTCACCACTGCTTCAAGGCCCAGGCCTAGCCAGTGTGTGGCCTTGGGGAGGACCCTGGAGCCTGGCAGGACACAGCCACCAGCCTATTCCTGGGTCCCAGCTCTCACTCTGGCCCAAGGCTGCATGGGCTAGAGGGCCCCCAAGGGAGAGGGGAAAAGGCTGGGATCTGTCTCTTACCTCAGACTCAGCCAGACAACTGCCACTCTACCACCCGTTGGCTGCTGCTACTATTGCTAAGTCACTTTAGTCGTGTCCAACTCTGTGCAACCCCATAGACGGCAACCCACCAGGCTCCCCCGTCCCTGGGATTCTCCAGGCAAGAACAATGGAGTGGGTTGCCATTTTCTTCTCCAATGCATGAAAGGGAAAAGTGAAAGTGAAGTCACTCAATTGTGTCCGACTCTTAGTGACCCCATGGACTGCAGCCTACCAGGCTCCTCCGCCCATGGGATTTTCCAGGCAAGAGTACTAGAGTGGGGTGCCATTGCCTTCTCCGCCCGTTGGCTAATGGACCACTAACGGTCACTGGTTGATAGTTGGTCACTTGGAGGGGGGGCCACTGCGGCACTGACCAATGGCTGAGCAGGACTACTAACGGTCCACTCAGAGGCGGGTGAGGCAAGTAACCACCAAGGCCAACCGGCCTCATACTAGGGGCTGCACACAACAGTGCTCTATTATAGTGTGTGTGTGTGTGTGTGTGTGTGAATTCAGTCGTGTCCAACTCTTTGTGACCCCATGGACTGTAGCCCACTAGGCTCCACTGTCCATGGGATTCCCCAGGCAAGAATACTGGAGTGGGTAGCCTGCCCTCCTCTAGGGGATCTTCCCAACCCAGGGACCAAACCCACAATCTTCTGTGACTACTCCAATGCTGGCAGATTCTTTACCTATGAGCCAATAGGGGAAGCCCTCTATTACACTAACACCCGTAAGTAAGACAAAAGTTAGGAGTTCCTTGAGGATGCCAGCTATATTGTTATTTTTTTTTAAATATTTATTAGGCTGCACCAAGTCTTAGTAGCAGACTTAGTGGGATCTTTAGTTGTGGCATGTGGGATCTATTTCCCCAACCAGCGATAAACCCAGGCCGCCTGAGTCTTAGTCACTGGATCACCAGAGAAGTCCCATACCAGCTATAACTTAACATGCACTCTCAGCATTCCTCAGCATAATAACTAAAATAACTAAACATAATGCCTATTAAAGACATTAATAAACAATTAAATTCAACTTACTTGACTAGTCTCTGTAAGGCAGGTAGGACTTTTAATGGACCTCAAAGGTTTCCAAAGAACAGAAAGATAGAGAAGAATATTTCAGGTTAGAGAATAGTAGAAATATAAATAAAGGTCCGTCAAGAGGCTGGCCTGCTTGAAGTCGGGAGCTGAGGGGAAGAGGGGGAAGACCAGATGCCAAGATACACACAGTTAGCTGGGAGGACCATGCAACAACCACACATCCAATCAGTCAGCAAGCCCAGTGGCTCCATCTTCAGAATACAGTAATCCCCTACATATGGACAAGTTCTGATCCAAGAGTGCATTTATAAGTCCAATTTGCTCTTAGGTCCAACAGAGTTAGCCTAGGTACCCAGTTAACATGATTGGCGATACAGTACTGTACTGTGGTAGGCTTATAATACTTTTCACATAAATAATACATAAAAAGCAAACAAAAAATAAAATATTTTAATCTTATAGTATAGTACCTTGAAAAGTACAGTAGTACAGTACAACAGCTGGCATATAGGAGCTGGCACTGAGTGAACAGGCAAGAAGAGTTACTGAGGAGGGAGAGGAGTTGGGAGACATCAGAGTTGAAGGAATTTCAGCAACAGGAGATGGAAGGCAAGCTGCAATTGCACTCATGCCTGATGTTGATGGAACACATGTTCGCATCTCTGAAAGTCTGCCATCTGAAGGTTCGAATGTAGGAGACTTCCAGCACCAACCCCACCTCATCACCTCCACTGCTCCCGCTCTGGCTGAGTCACCAATCTCTCATTCACTTGGACTATTGCAAGTCTCCCCACAGGTTGTCTGCTTCCACCTTTGCCATTTTACAGATTACCAATCCATGAGACAGACCAAGCTTTGCTCAAGTAAAAGGTGAAGTCATCTCCTGACTTACAAAGCTATCATTCCTTTCCCATTTCCTTCTATCATTTCATCTCCTACTACTTCCCCAGCACTCACTCCATGGCAGCCACACTGGCCTTCTTGCTGTTCCGTCCTCACCACCTCCAGGCCACTGGGCTTGCTCTTTCCCCCACCCCTTCCCCTGGATATGGTCGTGGCTCGCTCCCTTTACTATTCCTGTCCTGGCTACATGTCAGCTTCTCAGTGAGGCCCTCTTTGGCCATCCTAATTTAAAATGCAACCCCCACTCCCATCTTTGCACTCTCTATCCCCTCCCTTACCTTACTCTTTTCTCATAGCAGTCACCACCATCTGACATGCTGAATATTTCACTGATCAAAACTCCAGGAGGGCTGGGACTTTTGTTGTTCACTTCTACATTATCCTCAATGTCTAGAACAAGCACACGCCAGATGCTCAGTGAGTACTGGCTAAATTAAATAATCCATGAATTCCTTAAATTTCAGGGTGACCTACAGCCAAAAACACGTTACAACTGAGCCTGACAACTCTAGGCTACAGGACAGTGCATGTCCAGGACTGTGTGGACTGACTCGCACAGCCATGTTTTCTGCCTTTTCCAGAGTTGGAGAATAAACAGCCAACTATTGCCATTTCTGTATGTTATGGGCTGAGCTGTGCTCTCCCTAAATTCATCTGTTGACATTTTAATCCTTAGAACCTCAGAATGTGACTGTCTTTGGTTGTTGTTTGATCACTAAGTTGAATCTGACTCTTTTGCAACTCCATGAACTGTAGCCCACCAGGCTCCTCTGTCCATGAAATTTCCCAGGCAAGAGTACTAGAATGGGTTGCCATTTCCTTCTTCAGTTGTCTTCAACAGTGCCTTTAAGAGGTGATAAAATTAAAATGAGGCCATTAGAGTAGGCTCTAATCCAATATCATCAGTGACCTTAGAAGAAGAGGAGATTTAGAGATACAGGGAGTCCCCAGGAATGAGTGCACACAGACCAAAGGTCATATAACACATGGCCAGAAGACGGTCATTTATAAGCCAAGAAGAGAGTCCTCAGAATGAAACTAAACCTTGAACTTGGATTTCCCGCCTCAAGAACTATGAGAAATAGATTTCTGCTGTTTAAGCCACACAGTCTGTGCTATTTAGTTATAGCAGCCCTGGCAAACAGGTATACCATGTATGCCCAGTAGTTCCGCCAAATGGGAATCACTGTCACAGAAAGGACTGAGTTATTGTCACCAACACCCTGACAATAACACTGGAGGAATCAGTGCTTCCAACACATGATGTGCTTCCATCTTGGCCAGGATGGATTCTGGAACGCAAGAAAAAGCTGATATCGGGGGAGTGGGGGGTCAGAGAGGCCTGGCAGCCTGGAGAGTCTTGCTGTAGCTATGTACCCCAAACCACTCCCCAAAATCCCTACATCCATGGGGCAGCAGAAAAAGACCATGAAATTTCTCAGCATTGCAGAGAAGCAGGTAAGATCCCTCCTCAAGGGACTTCCCTGGTGGTTCAGTGGCTAAGACACCAAGCTGGCAATGCAGGGGACCTGGGTTTGATCCCTGATCAGAAAACTAGATTCCACATGCTGCAACTGAAAAGAACCTACATGCTGCAACAAAGATCAAAGACCCTGAGTGCCACAACTAAGACCCGCCTCAGCCAAATAAATAAATAAAATCATTTTTTTAAGAAAAGAAGATCCTTTCTCAAAAAAATCAAATTAAAAGACAAATTGAGTTAGTATTACTAGAAGATTAAAAGTTAAATAAATTGAGACTTCCCTAGCTGTCCAGTGGTTAAGACTTCACCTTCCAATGCAGGTAGTGTGGGTCAATCCCTGGTCAGGAAGTTAAGATCCCATGTGCCTTGAGGCCGAAAAACCCAAACATAACAAACAGAAGCAATATTGTAATAAATTCAATAAAGGCTTTAAAAAACGGTCTACATCAAAAAAATATTTTTTTAAAAAAAGCTAAATAGATAATATAAAGTGTTACATAAATAAAGGCTGTATGAAACACAGCACAGAAAAGGTTGTATAACCAGTATGTGTGGAGCAGGGAAAGTTCTTTCTTTGGTTCTCTCAGGACCAAAGCAGAGAGAAGAGGACTGAGTGCACTGAGGAGGTCCTGGGACACCAGAGTGTGAACTGACATCCCGGGATGGGGAATTTTCAGGGATAAGTTGAGCAGGAATTCAGTACAATCACAAACAGGAAAAAAGCCATCAGTCTGAGACTGGTCACACACTTAGGCTTTGTTCCCACATCTGGGGTTACTTCTAATTCCCTAGGAGTAACTTGATATTAATATTTGCCAGAGTGTATTTGGCACACTCAAAAAATTAGAGAAAATAAAACTGAAAATTGGGAAATTAAATAGGTTTCTTTATTGCAGAACTTCTCAGAACTCAAAGTACATTTGTAAATCTCCCCCAAATGATTAGACCATAAATCCTTTTTTTCCATGAGAATTTCAACTAACCAGTATTCAGGAGCACCCCTTTAAAACTTCCTGATATTGCTAGTCGATAGAAAAGGCCATGGTGCTTTGGTGCAAAGCACCAAACCAAAACAGCAGTCAAGCTCCAAAGCTGTGCTTTCAGATCAGCAGATATTTGTAGAGAAAGGGGGGAAGCAAAACAAGATAGAACAAAACAAACAACAGTAAATAGCATTCAACTGTGGCTGATTTCTTTTTTTAAGTAATCAATATTATTGTTTCTATGTGGCTCTGAGCTGAAAATTCTACCTCAAAATAATCCTTGCAAAATGGGTTTGAATATCACTTTCACTTTACAGATTAAAAAACTGGAGCACAGAGAGGCTGACTTTGCTGAAGATCACACAGATAGTAACTGACAGAATCAGCCTTACACCCAATTAGGGAGCTGATACCAAGAGCCTCTAACACAACAGCCTGAAACACTTGAACAGAGCACCTGTTATACACCTGACACAGTGCTCCAGGACACACCCTGGAGATAGAACCAATTCCAAGAAGCAGCTAGGACTGTTCTACCATCTCAAGAAGAACCAGTCATCTTATGTTAGTTGACAGAATCAGCCTTACACCCAATTAGGGAGCTGATACCAAGAGCCTCTAACACAACAGCCTGAAACACTTGAACAGAGCACCTGTTATACACCTGACACAGTGCTCCAGGACACACCCTGGAGATAGAACCAATTCCAAGAAGCAGCTAGGACTGTTCTACCATCTCAAGAAGAACCAGTCAATCTTATGTTAGTCACTCAATCGTGTCTGACTCTTTGCAATTTTATGGACTATGGCCTGCCAGACTCCTCCGTCCATGGAATTCTCCAGGCAAGAATACTGGAGTGGGTAGCCACTCCCTTCTCCAGGGGACCTTCCCAACCCAGGGATGGAACCCAGGTATCCTGCACTGCAGGCAGATTCTTTGCCATCTGAGCCACAAGGGAAACCCCCAGTCAGTCTTGGGCTGAGACAAAAATCTCAGAAGCAGATGTTCTGCAAGAACAGGGAGGAATCTGAAACTGGGTTCAAGGTAAAGATAGCTGACCACAGGAAAGGACAGAAGTGCTTGGAAGTCAAGAGAAACACAGTTCAGAGACTCATGAGGTCTATGATGGATGGAGAAAATCCACAGAGGGCAGGAACCAGATATCCCTTTTGCTGCCAGCAGCCTCCCCAAGAGCTGGAACACAAGGTCGTTTCCTGTGTCCTGGTGACAGCAGAGGAAGGTTCCTGTGAAAACACCCTTGGAATGGTTGACCTGTTTTTGCCTTTGTACTTACCACAGTAGTCGTACCAAACGGCGGCATCAGAGGAGTTGCAGACCCAACGTTTCTCTCTAGGTTCAGTAAATATGGAAGAAAACAGGGCGGAAAAAAGCACAAATGGAAACATGATTCAATCTCTCCAAAACTTTAAAAATGTAAGGAGAATCTGTAACTAATCTTCAGACTCTTCCCCTTTATTTTTAGTAAAGGGAAAAAAATGTAACTTAGTCATCGGTCACATGATTTCTGAGTTCCTATCCAACTGTTTCCTCTTTTGACTGTGTGTGTGTGCGCGGGTGTGTGTGTGTGTTTAATATTTGAGTCCTTCCTGCAAGAGGAGAGGAAAATTATTTAGAATGTACTCTTCGACCCTGTGATACAAATGAGAGCACAGAGCTTTAAAAACAAAACGAGGTATTTCCTGGTCCATAGTAACAAAACCCATCTTCTTTAGAAACTCAAAAGCCCAGCACTCTTTGTCCCTCTGTTGCTATTCTTTCCCACAAGTTCTTTTTCTTTTTTCCTTTAAACCCTAAGCACACCCTCCTATTCTTTCTTTATGGCTGTGCTGCTTGGCTTGGAAGCTTGAAGTTCTAGACAGCCAGGGAATTCCCTCCCGCAAGATCTTTATACATCAATTCTTACAGCCCAGAGAGCAGGACCTTCAGCTCTGAACTGAACAGTGCTCATGTACAGTGTTTTTGCTCGGCGACAAGTTGAGCCAAAGGATAGAGATTGGCTGGAAGAGACCTCAGACAGAGGACACTAGCCAGAGTCCTGCATTATGGGCATGGGTCCCACCATGCTTGAGAACGCCCTCACTTTAGCCAACTACACGTACAGGGAATACCTTGAAACAGTCATCGTTTTGTGTGTGGACTGTATTTCATTCCAAAACTCTCACACTGCTCTAGAAAAACAGCTAACCCTTTAGATGCTTTGCTACCTGAAATCCTTTAAAGGACAATGGCCTGTGGATTAGTAGCCAAAAATAGCATAGAGCCAGAGCCTTCAAATTTACAAGTTTAGAGGAAAATAATCATATTTGTAAAAGGTTTTTTTTTTTTTAACTGAAGAATGATCCTACTTTACCATTTGTTTTTTTAAAGGCAAAAATTCATGGGGTAGGGGTTGGGCCAGTGAAATAGGGAGTTGCTCAGTTGTTATTCTTTCAGGTTGGCAAGATGAAAAGTTCTAGAGATCTATTGCACAACAAGGCAAATATAGTTAACACTAGAGTCTTTGTTCCTTTTAGTGTGCTTTGAGACGACTAGAAGCCTGCATGGGTGTGTCCTCTTTCTTCCCCCCACTTTTAAAATACATTTTTATATTATGGAAAAAACACATAAAAATTACCATCTTAATCAATTTTTTTTTTGGACACACCAGGTATGATCTTACTTCCACTAAAAGGAATAAAGACTCTAGAGAAAGCACTGTTTCAGGTCTGAGGCAGAAAAGGTATAAGATCATATACCTAGAACATCTTACTGTATTAGATAACCATTCTGATGACAGTCTCATTGACCAAAGAACGGTTTCCTATTGCTGTTGTAACAAATAGCCACAAATTTAATGCCTTAAAAATAATACAAATGGGGGCTTTCGTGGTAGATTAGTGGTGAAGAATCTGCCTGCTAGTGCAGGAGACATGGGTTTGATCCCCGATCTGGAAAGATCCCACATACCAGAGTGACTAAGCCGGTGGGCCACAACTGCTGAGCCTGTGCTCTAGAGCCGGGGAGCTGCAGCTATTAGTCCATGTGCTCTAGAGCCGGTGCTCTGCAGCAAGAGTAACCCCATGTCCCTGCAACTAGAGGAAACCCTCATAGCAACAGAAACCCAGCACAAACTCCCCCCCAAAAAATACAAATGGGAGATTCCCTGGTGGTTCAGTGGTTAGGATTCTGTACTTTCACTGCTGAGGGTCCAGGTTTGAACCCAGTTGGAGAACTGAGATCCTAAAGCCGCCTGAAACATCCAGGAAAAAAAAAAAAAATCTCTTACAATTCTGAAGGTTGGAGTCCAAATCAGTTTTTAATTAATTTATTTACTTTAATTGGAGGCTAATTACTTTACAATATTGTAGTGGTTTTTGCCATACATCAACAGGAATCAGCCATGGGCACACATGTGTTCCCCATCCAGAACCCCCCTCCCACCTCTGTCCCCATCCCATCCCCCAGGGTCATCCCAGTGCACCAGCCCTGAGTACCCTGTCTCATGCATCAAACCTGGACCAGCGTTCTGCTTCACATATGATAATATACACATTTCAACGCTACCCTCCCAAATCAGTTTCAATGGACTAAACATACCTAGTTCTTCTGGAATCTCCAGGGGAACAGTTCATTAACTTGCCTTTTTCAGCTTGTGGGCTGCAACACTTTCATTCCTCCATCTTCAGAATTCAGCACTGCATCATCTGTTTCCATCATCACGTCACCTTCTCCTCTGATCTCCTGCCTCCCTCTTATAAGGACCCTGTGATTTTACTGCAACCATTTGGACAATACAGGATAATCTTCCCAACACAAGATCCACCTATAAAATCCCTTTGGGCATTTAATATAACATTCATAGCTTCCAGACTTAAACATTCAGACTGCCTGTAGACTGTATGATCATTAATAAGACAGTAACTCCAGTGTATTGAAATAAATCAAATATATTCAAATCCATGAGCTCATAATACTTGTTTAAAGTCTAATCAGCCAATGATACTAGGAAACTAACTGTACTTTGAAAACTGATAAAGGGAAAGAATCAAGCATTTATCCTGACCTTTCTATGGAGACTGAACTACTGGTAACCAAATAGTACAGAGAGGCACATTTCCCTTGCCTTCTCACGCTTTTTTCTCTTTTAGAAGTATTAGAGCTGGTACGGAGGAGCCTGGTAGGCTGCAGTCCGTGGGGTCGCTAAGAGTCGGGCACGACTGAGCGACTTCACTTTCACTTTTCACTTTCATGCATTGGAGAAGGAAATGGCAACCCACTCCAGTGTTCTTGCCTGGAGATAAAAAAAAAAAAAATCTCTTACAATTCTGAAGGTTGGAGTCCAAATCAGTTTTTAATTAATTTATTTACTTTAATTGGAGGCTAATTACTTTACAATATTGTAGTGGTTTTTGCCATACATCAACAGGAATCAGCCATGGGCACACATGTGTTCCCCATCCAGAACCCCCCTCCCACCTCTGTCCCCATCCCATCCCCCAGGGTCATCCCAGTGCACCAGCCCTGAGTACCCTGTCTCATGCATCAAACCTGGACCAGCGTTCTGCTTCACATATGATAATATACACATTTCAACGCTACCCTCCCAAATCAGTTTCAATGGACTAAACATACCTAGTTCTTCTGGAATCTCCAGGGGAACAGTTCATTAACTTGCCTTTTTCAGCTTGTGGGCTGCAACACTTTCATTCCTCCATCTTCAGAATTCAGCACTGCATCATCTGTTTCCATCATCACGTCACCTTCTCCTCTGATCTCCTGCCTCCCTCTTATAAGGACCCTGTGATTTTACTGCAACCATTTGGACAATACAGGATAATCTTCCCAACACAAGATCCACCTATAAAATCCCTTTGGGCATTTAATATAACATTCATAGCTTCCAGACTTAAACATTCAGACTGCCTGTAGACTGTATGATCATTAATAAGACAGTAACTCCAGTGTATTGAAATAAATCAAATATATTCAAATCCATGAGCTCATAATACTTGTTTAAAGTCTAATCAGCCAATGATACTAGGAAACTAACTGTACTTTGAAAACTGATAAAGGGAAAGAATCAAGCATTTATCCTGACCTTTCTATGGAGACTGAACTACTGGTAACCAAATAGTACAGAGAGGCACATTTCCCTTGCCTTCTCACGCTTTTTTCTCTTTTAGAAGTATTAGAGCTAGTACGGAGGAGCCTGGTAGGCTGCAGTCCGTGGGGTCGCTAAGAGTCGGGCACGACTGAGCGACTTCACTTTCACTTTTCACTTTCATGCATTGGAGAAGGAAATGGCAACCCACTCCAGTGTTCTTGCCTGGAGAATCCCAGGGACAGGGGAGCCTGGTGGGCTGCTGTCTATGGGATCGCACAGAGTCAGACACGACTGAAGCAACTTAGCAGCAGCAGCAGAGCTAGTACATGAAAAAGGAATGATAGAAACATTTTGCAATATCTAATGAATTAGTGAACTTAGAAAACACATCAGTGGTTGCTAATATCACAAAGAGAGATAAGAAGACATCGTATACCTCTCAATGGATGAACAGGGTGGTAGCCAGTCTCTAATACAGCTCCCAATTATCCTTACTTCTTGGTATGCAAATTCTTGTGTAGTCCCCTCCAACAATGAATAAGGGTGACTAAGTAAGAAAATATTGCACAATGATAAAGTGCAGCTTCCAAAACAGATCACAAAAGCCTCTACCTTGTTCTCCTGGATCAATTGCTCTGGGGCAAATAGTAGCTCTAAAGAGAGATACATGCGGTAGGAAACAAAGACCTCCTCCCAAAAGGCCAGCACCACGTATAGATGTGAGAGTTGAACCATAAAGAAGGCTGAGTACCGAAGAATTGATGCTTTCGAATTGTGAGTGAGTGAAGTCTCTCAGTCGTGTCCGACTCTGCGACTCCATGGACTGCAGACCACCAGGCTCCTCCATCCATGGAATTTTCTAGGCAAGAATACTGGAGTGGGTTGCCATTTCCTTCTCCAGGGGATCTTCCCAACTAGGGGATCGAAGCCGGGTCTCCCACATTGCAGGCAGACGCTTTACCGTGTGAGCCACCAGGGAATCCCCTCTTGAGAGTCCCTTGGACAACAAGGAGATCCACTAGTTAATCCTAAAGGAACTCAACCCTGGAAGTTTATTGGAAGGGCTGATGCTGAAGCTGAAGCTCCAATACTCTGCCCACCTGATGCAAAGAGCTGACTCATTGGAAAAGAGTGCTTTCCTAGTGCTAGGAAAGACTGAGGGTAGGAGGAGAAGGGATGACAGAGGATGAGATGGTTGGATGCCATTATTGACTCAATGGACATGAGTTTGAGCAAACTCCAGGAGATAGTGAAGGACAGGGAAACCTGATGTGCTGCCCTTCATAAGGTCGAAAAGAGTCGGACAGGACTGAGCAACTGAACAACAAAAAAATGTGTCAGTCACATATGTGAGCCACCTTGGAAGCAGTTCCTTCAGATGACAGGAGCATCAGCTCATATCTTCACTGCAACCCCATGAGAGAACCTGAGCCATACCCACTCAGCTGAGTCATTCCCAAATACCCAACCAACAGACACTGTGCAGTTATAAAGGTTTGTTTTAAACTGCTACATTTTAGGGGTTATTTGTTATACAACAATAGATAATTAATACAGACATCAGCTATGTATCAGTCTTGTCCAAACTAATCAAACCTCAGTCTGATGAAGCCTCAAGTCCAACTACCAATTTATAGCAAATACAGTAAACAAAGAAATATTAACTACACCTTGGGAATATAATCAAAAAATCTAGACTGTGAAAACATGTATAGGACAAAAAACTCAGTTTCTTCAACAGATGATGTGCAAGGGGAGGGAAAAAAGAGGATATTCCCTGCTGGTCCAGTGGTGAGGATTCCTCACTTCCGTTGCTGGCAGTTAGGTTTGGCTCCTTTTTGAGGAACTAAGATCCTGCAAGCCACATGGCACAGCTTAAAAACAAAGTGAAAGAAATAGAAGGGCCCACAGATTAGGAGTCATAAAAGACATTTCAAAAGTAGGTGTAAATAAGGTGAGAACTTTACTTAGATCTTAATCCAAACAGGGGGGATATTATGAAACAATTGGAAATTGGTAGACTGGATATTTGATAACTTTGGGATCAGGGACAGCTTAGGTATAATGGTATTGCTATTTAAGTCCTTATCTTGTAGATAAGGGGCTTCCCTGGTGGCTCAGACAATGTAGGAGACCTGGGTTCAATCTCTGGTCAGGAAGATCCTCTGGAGAATTAAATGGCAACTCACGCCAGTATTCTGCCTGGGCAATCCCATGGACAGCAGAGGCTGGTGGACTATAGCCCACGAGGTCACAAAGAGTCAGACTGTTGGGACCTGATGAATGCCATGTCAGGCCTCAGGGGCCTAGGTAGGCCTGAGTTTCATTCACAAAGAAGCTGGGTCAGGGCCCAGAAGGAACTGAGGTCATCTTCCACTGACTTGGCCAATCGGCATAACCCCTGTAGCTTGATCTGAGCCTATCAGGACAAAGATGGAAGTCCTCTGAGAAACCCCTTGCTCGGGAAAATTTAGCCAATTAGTATATGCTAAGAAACCTTTGTAACCAATCAGCCCTTGCTAACCTTCTGTCTTTGTCTTAACCCTATAAATACTGCTGTAACAAAGGGCTCGGGGCTCTTGTTTCACTCCACTGTGCTGTAAGTGGCGGGGCCCTAGCTTGAGCTAGAATAAAACCCCTTTTTGCTTTTTGCATTGTCGTGGATGTCTTGTTCTCTTATTTTGGGGATTCGGACTGCGGGCATAACAAGACACGACTGAGTGATCAACACTTTCACTTGTAGAATTACAAAATTATTTAAGAAAGAAACGCTATGATGTCTGCAACTTGCTCCCAAATAAAAGGAGAGGGCAGGAGGTCTAGAAGAAACAATATTGACCACAAATTGGTAATTGCTGAATCTAGATAACCATCCTTTTTCTGAAAAAATCCTAATACAATTTTAACAAATGAGTCATTCATACCTAATGACCATTTTGTTACTTTTGCTATTATCTTCCAGTGTGATAAATTAATAAACTAAGGGGACAGATTACATAATTTTACTGTCAAGGGTATGCTATCTGATGTAACCTAGATGTCCAAAGGATCACTCTGTCTTCTGAGACGCAAATAAACCTTACTCGATATCCTTCCCGTGGATTGTGGGAGATTCATCGGGGTCTCAGTCTTTCCAGGATTACTCTGCCAGGGAGAGTAGTGAAGTGGCATGCAGGGATGTGCACGTATTTTCCCTTTATCTTGGACTGAGTGGCTTCTGCAGACTTCTTTCACTGATGAATCATCATGGTTTCCTACGCATGCTGATCCTTTTCTAGTCTTGGTCCCACTCCAGATCGTGCCCTTGAGAAGACATCTTCCTCATATAGTCTTTTAAGCAACCACACTGTCCTCTGAAGAATCATTCCAACAAAAATAGGTTTTTTCACTCCACTTCACAGGAGACAAATTGACTACACGTATACAGGACATTTAAAGAAACAGGTACGGTGTACTCAAAACAAATTATGAAAAAAGTGACCCTCAAGAAAAACTTTAAAATGTTAACAGTGTTATTTTCTTCTATGTATCTAACATTTGATTATGAGTATTTGATTATGGAATACCTTTTTATAGAAAGATATAAACCACATTTAATTGTTAAGACAGCAACATATGTATACCTAGGTGACAGAGGACAGAAGAGCAGGCAGGCAGAGAAGTCCAAGCTGAGGACAGAGGTGGTGGCAGCCTGCTCATCTCTGAGAATACAGCCTGCCCTCTAGTAGGACCACAGGCTGGCTGATCCTAGCAGAGGGCACACTCTAAATCTCAGAAAGAACACTTTTCTACCTTAAGCTGTCTATAGTAACCTTCTAGCAACTTGACTCTTCATCTTTCCAAGAATTAGTGATGCTCCTACTGCTTCTCCATACATTTCCCTCACACAGAAGGAAATCATGAAAATTAGATTTACTATTGTAGCAGGTGATAGGCGGCCTTGGGTAGCTCTGTAGACTCAGTGTTCACCTCCCTCTCATACACAGGCAAGCCATAAAGATTAGATTAACCATCGTGGCAGGTGATGGCTATTACACAGCTTTAGCCAGACTGGGTGTTTTGTTCTTAACTGTGACTCTGGCAACTTGCCCAGTACCCAAGGCATTCTAGGCACATAATCAGCATCTACCAATCTAAGTAACGATGTGAGGCCATTTGTTCCTGGCTGAAAATCCTTCACAAGAACCAACTTTCTACAATTAGAGGTAAAAATCTTAAAATGCCAATACGTGATAAGTTAGCATGAAGACTGCTATTTTATAAAGGGTACTATCCATCTGTATGGGTAGGATCATACCAAAGTAGATAGGATTTTCCCTGTGTGTGACAGAGTGTGCCAAAGGAGAGTGCACGTGGAGAGACAAGCAGAGCCACTGAAGGCAAACTCCTCAGGTTACCATTTGCCTTCAAGCTAACCACACTCTACCGTACACAATCTTTAATATGGGCAGCCACGTCAGAGAAGATAAGCAAAAACCTGTATTCAGAGCCAAAGGAAGCAGATTAACACTGCTTTCTATAACGTGTGTATTTTTAGAGTTTCTACTGTGGGAAAAGGTAGTATCTATATACTTAAAGTTCATACACAAAGGAAAAATAACTCTCCTATGTTTCTGATATCCAATCCCCAGGTGAGAATCATTTATTATATAAAATTAACCATGCATACATCAGCATATACATGTATTTTCACACCCTTTTAAACAAAATGGCAGAATGTTACATGTTTTGTTTTTCAAACATAACTTTTTTATTATAAAGGAACACAGGTCTCTGAATTAAAAATTCTGATACAATTTAAATTATTTAACAATCAGTCACTAACAAAATCAAACATAAAGGCAATTATCATACATTGGAACACAAATCACATTTAAGCACAAACATAAAAATAACAAACTCAGGACTTTTCCAGCAGTCCAGCGGTTAAGACTTCACCCTTCCCATGCAGGGGGCATCAGTTCAATCCCTGGTAGCTCAACTAAAATCTCACATACCATGTAGCATGACAAAAAGCAGACTCATTTCTCTTCTTTAAGCTGTTTCTTTTCACTGGCTTCTTCCAGATCAAAAGTGAATGGTTTGTCATAACCCATTAAATGATTATAGTCTTCAGGGTTTGGAAAGAGTGCTGGATTAACTAACAATGATTTTGTTTTAGCATAAAATGTAGTAAACACGTGTGTGCTGTTTGGAATCTTCACATCATTCTGGTGAAATACTGTACTTGTTTCCGAAAGTACAACACTGTAAGTAACGGCTTTGTAAGTGTCTGTTCTGGCCTCATGGTACAAGCGAATGACGTAGCCTTTTGTAAGGAAGTGAAGCAGTGCTGGAGTGATCACTGTAAAGCTGCCTATGGTGCCATAAAATAAGATTTGCAAAGGCAGACTTCCAAATATAACATTATTTTGTGCAAAAATGTATGGTAGAAATGCAAGGCTGATCAGACTTGTAGAGTAAGAAAAACACTTCACACCTAAAAAAAGAAAATAGGAGAGGATTAATACCATCCAATTAATTCTTCTTTCTTCTACCATATTATCACCAAAACAACAAAACCAAAACACCTATATAGTGCTGATTCTATTCCAGGCTTTATTTTAAGCACTCTGCATTTTTAATTCATGAAAGCTACAAAAAAGTCCTATAAGATAGGTGTATAATTATCATCATCATCACTCCCATTTAAAAAATGAGAAAATATCAGGCAATTGCTCAATGTCACATAGCTACCAAACAGCTGTGTGAAAATGTACAGTCACTTCAGTCATGTCCAACTCTTTGAGACCCCATGGACTGACTATAGCCCACCAGGCTCCTCTGTCTATGGAATTCTCCAGGGAAAAACACTGAAGTAGGTAACCATTCCATTTTCCAGGGGATCTTCCTGACCCAGCATTGCAGGCAGACTCTTTATCATCTGAGCCACTAGGGAAGCCTCACCAAATGGTGGTGTTGGGATTCAAACCCAGGCAATCTGACTCTAGGGTCGAGTCTGTTGGCTATTACAATGCACCACTCAATAAAAGATTTAATATTACTTAAAAATCCTTATGAATACTGTAAAACTTAATCCAGTCGGCAGATAATCAAATAAAATGCTCTGTTAACAAGTTCTTCCACAGATCTAAAACAAAATGTTCAAATACAGGCCTAACTTTATCAAGCTAAGTGCCCAACATTAAAACAGCAAATTTAAAAACAAAAAGTCCCCACTGGTGGTTAAGAAATGTGTGGGAGAGGTAAAATTTCCTTATCAAGGAAAAACACTCAAGTTAAAATAATGACATATTTTTACTTAGAAAGATTTTTTAAAAATCACTGACTTCTGAACTATACATTTTAAAATGGTCAAAATGGTTTTACATTATGTCTACTTTACCACAGTAAATAAATAACTTAAAATGTAAATTTTCTTAGTTTGAATGTATAATTTTAACATGATTAAACACCATCTGTTTGGAAAATGGACAAGCCGAAATCCTAGATGGGCTGATTATAAAGTTAATTTGGAAAAACAAAGGAAGCAAAAAAGAGAGGGAGAGTTGGATATAAAACATTAAAATAGTGTTGTATAGGCTCAGTACATGAACAGATCAATGGAACAAAAGCAGAAAATCTAGAAACCTCACTGCATATGGAAATTTAGTGTAAAGATATAATTTAAAACTAGTGGTGCTGGGGCAACTGGACAGCCACACAGAAAAAGATAAAATTCAATCGATCCCTCATATCATATACCTGAAAAATTCCAAATAATCCAGAGATCTAGGTGTGTAAAATAAGAAAGCTATAAGAAGCCCTATGAAGGTCTATATACCTGTGAAGGCCTTATCATCTGAGAACAGAAAAACTTTTCTAATTATGACTTAAAATACAGAGGCAATCAAGGGGCAAGTTGTTAAGTCTGATCACATTTTTCAAATGTACATAGACATAAATACCATAAACAAAATAAAGAAATGAATGAGAAAAATACTACAAAATCGTATCACAAAGGATTAACATACCCAACATATAAAAGGCTGCCAGTATATGAGAAGAAAAAGATCAACAACCCAATAAACAAATGAGTAAGAAATATAAGCGGACAGTTCAATGAAACAAAAAATGCACATGAATGTACATGGCCTTTAAACAGATTGTATGTGTATGTGTGTGTGTGTTTTAGTTGACGTTCAGTCATGTCTGACTCTTTGCGACCCCATGGACTACAGCCCACCAGGATCCTCTTTCTCTAGGCAAGAATACTGGAGTGGGTTGCCATGCCCTTCTCCATCGGATCTTCCCAACCCAGGGAGAGAACCTAGGTTTCCTGCATTGAAGGCAGATTCTTTCCCATCTGAGCCACCAGGGAAGATTTCAACAGATGAAATGATGCTAAACTTCAAACATAAGAAACATGTGATTAAAACCACAGTGAGATATTAGTTTTCCCCCAAACTGGCAAAAACCAAAAAATCTGATATCATACATGTTGATGAGGCTGTAACACAGCAGTCACTCTCACCAGGATCCCTTTCTCTAGGCAAGAATACTGGAGTGGGTTGCCATGCCCTTCTCCATCGGATCTTCCCAACCCAGGGAGAGAACCTAGGTTTCCTGCATTGAAGGCAGATTCTTTCCCATCTGAGCCACCAGGGAAGATTTCAACAGATGAAATGATGCTAAACTTCAAACATAAGAAACATGTGATTAAAACCACAGTGAGATATTAGTTTTCCCCCAAACTGGCAAAAACCAAAAAATCTGATATCATACATGTTGATGAGGCTGTAACACAGCAGTCACTCTCATACATCACTGCTGGTTGAAGGCTTCTTGTTTGTACCAGTAATTTAAAAATAATTTCTCCTTCTCACAGGTAGTGGTCATGACATTGGTACACATGGGATTTAATGGGGACCAAGCTGTCATCTGCAGAAAAACCCCTCTTGTTTCCCCATTATTCTTTTCACACTATAGTAGTATGAATGGTGTCCCCTCAAAATTCACATCTACCCAGAACCTCAGAATGTGACCCTATTTGGAGATAGGGTCTTTGCAGACAATTAAAAGTTGAGATGAGATCATCCTGGATTAGAGTGGACCCTACATCCAATTAGAGTGTCCTTAAAAGGACAGAATAGGACAAGCAGAGACACACAGAAGGCCTTGTGAAGTAGCAGGCAGAGACTGAAGTTACGCAACTACAAGCCAAGGAACACAAAGGATGGCTGTGAGCCATCAGAAGCTGCAAGAGACAAAGAAGAATTCTTCCCTAGCGCCAACACTGCGAATGCAGACTTCGAGCCTTCAAAACGGTGAGAATAAATTTTTGCCGTTTTAAGCCACCAAGTGTGTGAAAGTGAACTGTAAAAGCCCTAGGAAACTAATACATACATATACTTTATGATGCCTGGTGGTGGTTGTGGTTTAGTCGCCAAGTCGTGTCTAACTCTTCCGACCTCATGGACTGCAGTCCACCAGGCTTCTCTGTCTATGGGATTCGCCAGGCAAGAATACTGGAGTGGGTTGCCATTTCCTTCTCCAAGGGATCTTTCTGATCCAGGAATCAAACCCATGTCTCCTGCATTGCAGGCAAATTCTTTACCTACTGAGCCAACAGGGAAGCCAAGCATCAGTTGCTCAGGCTGAAGTAACTGCTATTTTCTAAACATATTCTGGGTTTTCCCATCCTGATGCCTTTGCTCATCCGACTTCCATGCCTGAGATGTCCCTCTTTCACACCTCTTTATGTTCAAATTCTACTTGTCCTAAAATAAGAATACAATGACATTAATAATTTTTGTTGCTGAATTAACAAGAACTGCCACCTAAAAGTCCCCTCAAATGTCTTTACACTAGGATCCAATTTGGTAGTTTAAAGAATCTCCAGGAATGGTACCTCTGTGTTAATGCCTCTCACTCAGTTTAACACAGAAAAATTATTAATTCCTGATAAGCATATAGAATGACTTTCTATTATAATATTGAAGGAACTCAAACATCAAATTCTGCTACAATTCTAGAACTTTGAATACCATGCAAAATTTTGCTGTTCCACAAATATTATATCATAACCACATTAAAATTAGAAGGCTTCCTAGGTGGTGCTAGGAATAAAGATCCTGCCTGACAATGTAGGAAACATAAGAGATGTGAGTTCGATTCTTGAATCGGGAAGACACCCTGAAGGAGGGCATGGCAGCCCCTTCTAGTATTCTTGCCTGGAGAATTCCATGGACAGAGAAGCCTGGCAGCTACAGTCCAGAGGGTCACAAAGAGTTGGACATGACTGAATCAACTTAGCATGCACACTAAAATTAATTCCTATTTATGTTCTCTTTAGTTCAGAACTGAGTCAAGTGGGGACATGAAATAAATGGAGAAACCTTCCCTTCATTTGAAGGCATGGTGTCTGTGTTCATAAAGAAGGGTATCATGGGGGTCACAGCTGACACATCTTAAGGGCATCAATCCAAGTATGCGAGGCTCAATCCAGAGATGTGACACAGGCTCAAAGACCTACTCATGTTGTGACTTCTGAAGAAATTACTACCATCCAAAACTGATTATTCCAAGAACTTTGGAACTCCTCTCAACAGTGACTATAATCAGTCCTTATTCCCAAAAAGTTTTAATTAGCTGAAGTTGTATTTTAAATATACTCAATTTTAATGTCACACACACTTGAGAACTTACAGATTTCCAGATTAAATTTCAGACAACCAAGTAACATCAACATGATCAAAAACGCACATGCCAATGGGGCACTGAAATCTTGTGGCCAGCTCAGGTGGAAGTGGCAATCCACTCCAGTACACTTGCCTAGAAAATTCCATGGATGGAGGAGCCTGGCGAGCTACAGTCCATGAGGTCACAAAGAGTCAGACACGACTGAGTGACTTCACAATACGTTTTTATATAAGGATTATTGAAATGAAATACAACCTCAGAAACTTGAACAAACCACTACCTACATTCTTTTCTAAATTATTCCATATTACATACTGAATTATGACCTAAAGAGACGAAACAACTTTAAATTTGTAGTTACTTAATACTGTCTTTTCCTACTCCATAACTCCCTACCTACCGCGTGCAAAAGTCACTAAGTAAATACATTTGCTGAAAATTCTAAGACCTAAAAAATGTAGACTTAATTTATCTTTGAATCATAATTACTCTATAGAGTAAATGTCTACTCACTCAAAATATCTACTCTTAAGTATTCATCCATATTTGCTTCTCTGACTATTCAAACATACATATATATATATACACATTTTGTTGCTAAACATCCTGAGAGGTGACCAAAGAATGAATCTTTAGTGCTCAGTCATAAGACCACAAAGTCATGAGTCTTCAAAAACCTTTAAAATATCTCCTAAAGGGACTTTCCTGGTGGTCCAGTGGTTAAGAATCTGCCCTGCAATGTAGGCGATTCAGGTTCAATCCTCAGTGGGGAACTACAATCCCACATGCAGGAGGGGGCAACTAAGGGGGTTGTAGATGCAATTGTAGGGGGCCTGCTGCAATTACTGAGACCAAATACAAGAAAAGAGCGCACATGACACAACAGAGATCCTGAGGCAGCCAAATAAATAAATGGATAAATAAAATTTAAATTTCCTAAAAATGCAAAGGTCTCAACCTCCAAATCCTTTATTAAATCTTATAATCTTTCCTTCTGTCTTGCAATTATGAGCTGGTGGCTCAGGGGTAAAGAATCTACCTGCCAGTGCAGGAGATGCAAGAGACATGGGTTTGATCCCTGAGTCAAGATCCCCTGAACCACTGGCAACCCACTCCATATTCTTGCCTGTGAAACCCCATGGACAGGGGAGCCAGGCGGGCCAACAGTCCATGGGGTCTTAAGAGAGTCAGACAGGATTTAGCAACTGAACAATAAAAACAGTTAAGTATCATATGCTAAGAACCTTTTTTATAATCAAAAGGTGGAAAAAAGGAAGTACCCTCATTTATGATTACCCACCAAATACTGTTCGGGCCAAATTCCCAGTGTAAATCAGCCTTCCATCTTCTGATTTGTCAAGCTGTGTATGTGAACATCGAACACCTCTTTCCCAACAAACAGGGATCTATTGAAAGAGAGACCATGATGTGAGTGCGTAATAAATTGCATTTTAGACCAAGTTTTAAATTTTTTTAAGTTTATTTTGAAAAATATAATAAAGAGAATGTCTCTATTGGGTGATTTAAGAAATTCTTCCAAATAATCTACAGAGCTAAAGAACTCAAACTGAGTAACAGAAAGGCTTTCCTTAATCCCACTCACAAGTAGACACTGAATTGGGAGTTTGAAGACCTAGATTTGCATGCCAGCTAGAAGCTTGTTAGATAAAGTGTGACCTTAAACAAGTAAAAAGTTAGTGGAGTCGTTTCTTCTATTGCATGTCACTATCACTCAACTGCAAAGATTTAAATGCATTAGCTTTTGTTAAAAAAAAAACAAAACAACAACACCTCACTTCATTTAAGCAAACACTGCAGATTCAGTGTTTATAAAGCCCAGGTAGTTTTTAATACTTCTAAAACATTTATACCACAGCTATTAATATATATATTTCTTTCCGCAAGCTCTTTGTATCCATTCCTTGTTCCCTATAAAGAAAAATTTCCACTTGAACTCCTACACCAAATTTCACAGGAACAGAGTTCCCAGAACCTCTGAAAATGATTTTCGCTACACACCCTCTCTAAAAGGCATGCCTAATTCCTTTAGGCTGAAATTTAATTAGATTTCAATTCCCGCGCTGGCTTTCCAAGTTTCAGCATGTTTGCTAATCCTAATATTTTACAGGGCAGGATCAGGAGACAATTTATTCAGATTAAAATAAGAAGGATTAACATCTTCATCCCGTTTGCCGTCCCCCCCTCCCACCAGGGAGCAAAGTAACTCCTAAAAATAGGGCCACCTAATAAAAAATAGAACAAACTCAAAGATGTTCTCCAGGTTTTTTCACTTCCATCCACGTGGCGCATCTAACTCCCTTGAAGATTAGCTCTTACAAAACTTGGGCTCAAGGACAGAAAAGGCAATAAACTGAGTCCTCGCTGGATTTGCAACCATTTGTAAAGTGACTGGAACCGCCCAGAAAATAATCTCTTTCGAAAGGACACTTAGATCCGCGGGTGCTGTGAACCTCGGGATGCACCGGCCTAGTCCCGAGGCCCAAACCTACAGGAGCCGCCGGGCAGTAGGGGAGAGCTTCGGGGAAGCCGGGCTCCCCAGGCCCGATGCTACTTCCACCCCCACCCCCGGCCTTCACACGGGTCCGAAGCCCTCTAAACGCCGACCTGGGCTCGCACCCGACGCAGAACAGGCGCGGCAGCCGACAGCCCCGTGCCCCCGACGCGCCCTGAGGAGCCTCTGCAGGAGACTGCTCTCGAGACGGCCGCTCTGGGGCCTCGGAGCGCAGTGGAGGCCCACGGCGCTGTCGTCTTCCCGCCAAGCCGCAGTCCGGCCGCCCACGGGCCGCCCAACGCCAGAAGCAGCATCCCGCACCCAACCGGGAAAGGCGGCCGCACTCCAGCGGCAACGCAGCTCCCTAAAACCCTGCTTCTCACCAGTCCCCGGCCGGAACGAGACGCGCAGGCGCATCCCCGAGAAGGCCCGCTGGCAGGCTTGGCCGCCGGCGCGTGCGCAGAACATAGGGCACGCCTGCAACGTGCCCAGCCTCGCGCGTTCCCTGCGCCTAGAGCTCTGCACCAGATCAGACCCTTGCTGCGGGGACCAGCACACGCCCAGCTTCCCCTTGTCGAAGCGTGGGGCTCTTTATAACAGTGTGGAAGAACTGAGGGGAGAGAGTGTGTGTGTATGTGTTGGTCACTTAGTCGTGTCCTACTCTTTGCGACCCCATGGACTGTAACCTGCCAAGTTTCTCTGTCCTTGGGATTCTCCAGGTGTGGATGGAAATACCAGGCAGGCTAGATAGAGTCTTGGCCTCTTTGTAACCGTGTGGAAAGACAGAGGGGAGAGCCCTGCTCAAAGGACAAATCCTGGAAGCCCGAGTTAAATGTTTCATTCTCCTGGGTGTCATTTTCTAGGCTCCCTTAAACATTTTCTTTATGGAAAATGTTTCTTATCTATTGGCACAGAGGAATAATACATTACACGCTTGAACAAAAGTGAATGGTAATTTGATCCAACCAATGAGTTGGTAGAAAATAAGTGGAATTCGTTCATTGACTGTTGATACCTGTCAAATTGTTTTCTGAAATCATTCTCTACTTGTACAGGATAGTTCCTTATTTGTTAAAGAGGTATTGAGTGCCTAGCCTATTGCCAGGACTAACTCAGAAGCTGAGGCTATGAAGATACAGAATAAAACTGGGAATCCACAGTGCTTTATGTTGCACAAGTGGAATCCCTTCCAAGTTCGGAGAAAGGGCTCTTAACATTCAAATGAATTGCCCAAGGACACTTATGAACTGAGAAAGCAAAAGATGATCGGGTAGGGGCATCTGGGTGGAGAGCAGTAGGGTAAGGAAACCCAGAACTGCTCTGCCATGTGGCTCACAGTCTTGGGTTTTATGGTGATAGGATAAATTTCCAGGTTGTTTGGCCAACCATTCTGACTCAAGGTCCTTCCTGGTGGCTCAGGCATTGCTCAAGGAAGATATATGCCAGGAAGAAGGACTCTGGGAAGCGGCCAGACACATGGTGTCGCCTTCTGACTTTTCCCCAACTCTTCTGGTTGGTGGTGGCTTGTTAGTTCCACGTTCCTTACCAGGACCTGATGTCATAAAACAGCTCACACAAATGGTTGCTATAGTGCCTGGCCAGGGTGGGCAGTTTCAGCCAGTGTGCTTCCCCTAACATAGTGAAGGCAACCCTAAAAAATAAGTTAAAATATAATGTTTTATTATAACTGAAATATACCAATTTATGAAATGTTACAGAAGCCCAAGATGCAGAATGATTAATTTAGCCTGAGAATAGCCAGAGGTTCTGGTTCAGCTGAGTACTGAGGGATGAGCATCCAACTAGTCAATACGCTCTTTTATTTCAGAACCATGTGTTTTACTCAAAATGTTATTTGCATAAGAGAGGAACAAACTAATAGTCTAAAATAGTGCCACCTTCACAACTCCAAATCCTGTCTATCTTTTTCTGGGTATCTAGAAGGATAAAATAATACTATCTCTTTATGGACAATTTCACTTTCTTTTTTGTTTCGTTTATTGAAGTATAGCTAATTTACAGAGTTGTGCTAATTTGCTGTACAGCAAAGTGACTGTTATACACATATATACATTCTTTTTTCATATTCTTTTCCATTCTGGTTTATCCCAGGAGACTGGATATAGTTCCCTGTGCTATACAGTACAACTTTGTTATTTATTCATTCTAAATGGTAGTTTTCTCTGTGAGTGTTTCATGGATATGTTCATTGGTGCCATATTTTAGATTGCACATAAAAGTGATATTGTATGGTATTTGTCTTTCTCTTTCTGACTCACTTCACTTAGGGAGTGATACTCTCTAGTTGTATCCATAATGCTGCAAATGGCATTATTTTGTTCTTTTTTATGAATGAGTAATATTCCTTTGTGGACTTCCCAGGTGGCTCAGTAGTAAAAAAAAATCCACCTGCAATGCAGGAGATGCATTTTCCATCCCAGGGTTGGGAAGATCCCCTGGAGAAGGAAATGGCAACCCACTCCAGTATTCTTGACAGGTTGTTTCCATGGCTTGGCTGTTGTAACTTCACTTTATTTATCTTCTGCTTACCTTTTAATGTCTCTTGAGTCTCCCAGGGGTCCAGTGTTTAACTTAACTGTGCTTCTAATAGAAGGACTGCCAGTTCCATCCCCAGTTGGGAAACTAAGATTCCAGATCACTTGAGACCAAAAAAAAAAAAAAAAAAAAAACCCAAAATACTCTTGCTTTAGTGTACTACATATTACAAACAACATCAACTAGCATTCTTGTACTGATACATATTTAAACTTGCTGTTCACATAGTCTTTTTTAATAGCTTTAATAGCTTCAAAAAGATAAAACTAAGGCACGCTAAAATTTCTGAGAGTTTATTTGAGCAAAACTTTATTCCAATCTTACAACACCAAACTTGAAACAGTCACGAGCACTCCACTGACAGGAGCTAGGGGCAAGGTATTTATAGAGAAGATGCACATGCAAAGCAAGAAAATTATTTGATTGTTATAGCTTATGCTGTTGCATTATTTGAGAAAAATCTCATTGGATGTTTGTGATTGATTGTTCCTACCCTTGAGGTATTCATAGGATTTAATCTGGGGTTGCTCATTAACCTACCAAGACATCAGAGCCATCTCAGTCTAATGCCTCTTTGTATGATTACTCCAACAATATATTGAGAGAACCTGAATTTTTATCTTCTGTTAAGCTTAGTTTCTTCCTACAGAAACTGTGGGCAGATGGAAATACTATTTGGTCTACTCAGAGTTTCTAAATAGCTGAAATGAGATCATATTCTGAAAATTTTGTGCCATAGAATTATACGAAACTATTATTCATAGTTAAAGATTTCCCAATTCTAGTACTTTAGAGATGTTTTTAGAATATATACTACTTGAGTGGGATTTTAGAATGATACTAAGGCTATTTACAAAATAATCCTTGATTTCCCCATTCATACCATCTGAGAGGGTTTTAAGATGGAGGCTCATGGAAAAACTGAAAATGGGTATCCCTTGTAGAATGTATGGCCACCATTATTATATGTAATTTTTGTTTTTTAGCTGTGTTTCCTTCCCATGCACCACGCCCTTTCTCCTCCTTTAACTTAAGGACAGAATTGTGTGATGGAAAAAAGAAAAGAAAATTTTGGTAAAGCCAATATTTGATAAGAACCCTAAATACTTCTTTATAGTGCGTTGGAAGTTAAACCAGGAGAGTCTTTTAGGAAACGAATTTGTCAATAGATAATCAAGAACTTTTAAAATGTTCATATTCTAAAGAAACAGAAATACGGTCAAAGATTTCTGCAGATCCTGAATACAGTATTACATTAAGTGACTTAAAAATGAAAATAAGGTCAATGTCCAATATTTAAGGAAATACTTAAGTAACTCACGGTACATTTAGACAGTGTAATTCTATAGACATTAAATATGATGTTGTGGAGATTTGGGTTACAAAAGTGTGGGTTACTGAGGTTTGTTAAGTAGGAAAATAAATAGTATAAAGAACCATATAAATACAGTATAATCTATGTAAAAGTATATTAAAACACCATACGTATCTTCAATTTCTACATTTTTATAACCATGTATTATACTTTTACTATATGTAAATAATAAATTATTATTTACATAATAAATAATATCCTAAGTAAAATTTGCATTTTTAAAAAACAATCCTTGACTAGATTTTAGCCCTAATAGCCCTAAATCTGGCATTAGTTAGCCTCGCATCCTCACCTGAAAAATTCTCATTCTCTAGGAACTAACATAGTGATCCTTTTAGAAGGTGATAAGGCAATGAGGAAAGGGAAGTTTTAAGAGGGGAAAACAACACTCCTGAACTAAAGGAGGAAAAGTTCAGTCGAAAATGAGCCCACAGCCTCCTCTTTCACCCCATTGCCTCTCCTCCTTAGCAAACTCTATTCTGAGCTAGTATAACCAAAAAACCTTAATCATTTTTGCAAAAGCTTGGAAAAATTAACCCCCAAAAGTCTGTCTGGTTTTGCTGTTGAAACACTTTTTAATCTGCCAAATGAACTAAACATGTCTTTCAGGCAAAAGTCACTAATTAGGTCAACAAACTCTGGGTCGCCTGTGTTTTCCTTTAGTGGACATCATTACACAATAGTTCTATTTGAGCAGCTTGCAATGGTGAGAGTCTTGGCCCTACATTCTTTTCATGCCTCAGTCCGGTAAACAGAGGGTGAACTTTATTTAGCTGTTTCACTTTTCCTGGAAGGGTGCCTAAATTTCACCACAGGAGAGCACGTAAAGGCGGCTCTGACTTATGATAGTTCAGTTTATAATTTCTTGACTTTATGATGGTGCAAAAGCTGTAAGATTCAGAAGAAACCATACACAATTTGGAATCTTAATCTTTTCCTGGGCTATATACAGTATGAAAGATGCAGTATAATACTCTCTCCTCGGCTTTGAAGCTTCTAATCACTTACCCAATCAGGAGGGTAAACCACCTATACATTTACAATCATTCTGTTTTTCACTTTCAGTACAGTAATCAATAAACTACCTGAGATAATCAACACTCTATTGTAAAATAAGTTTTGTATTTGATGATCTCTGCCCAACTGCAAGCTGATATAAGTATTCTGAGTACACTCTAAGGTAAGCTAGGCTAAATTGTGTTGAATAGGTTACGTCTATCCAGTGCATTTTCAACTTCCCATGAGTTCTCAGGATAGAACCCCATCTTAAGTAAGAGCCGTAAAAAAGATAGGCAGATGGGAGGAGTGGGGAGATAGTGCGCCGAGGACACAGCCGGGAGAGAGCAGAGGAAGGAGGGGAAGAGGGGGCGTGCAGTGACAAAGATGGAGTCAGAATTGAGTACCGGTGGCCGTAGCTGGAGGGAGACAGGGGATGGGGTGAAGGCCTCCGAGTGGGGATGGGAGGCGTGGTTGTTTTCAGCGAACACTAAAAAGTACCAGAAAGAGAGGAAATGAGAACAGCGATTTCGCGAGCTGCCGAGATGCTCTTCAATAAGCTCTGCAACTTTTCACAAAAGACAGAAACCGCTTCAAAAAGAGCACGATCTTGTTAGCATAGAAACCGCACCGCCACTTTCCGACCCTCCTTCTGCAGACGTCTGCTATCTCTAGGGTTACCCGCAAAGGAGGGGTAGGACAACCTCCAAAATTACCAGACTCTCAGACTCGGCGTGAGTCTTAAAAGTTCCAGGTTGCAGCGCTGACTCCGCCTAACACGTCAGTATTCGCCAGAGAAACTACAAATCCCAGGATGCAATGCTGCCTCGCACCCCTGACCTCGACCACTCCCAGCACCGCTTCAAGGATGAGGTTCCTTCGGAAATCAGATTAGGGTCGGCGCTGCATGCTGGGAATAGAAGACCCAAAATAGGATTGGCTGAGATTTTTCCCGGCACCCCCGTCCTCGCAGGCTGGCCCGTGGAAGAAAGGAGGGGACGCTGCGCACTTCCTGTAGACGCCTGCAAGCAACGGCCTCGGCGCGTCTCCGCCTTACCAGGTACTAATCTCCCGCGCGTAGAAGGCATCTGTGACCCAGCGGAAGTGATTCCTCTTGCTGCCCCGGAACCCACGGCGGCAGGCAGCTGGGGGTGGGGGGGCGGCCGTGGTGTAGGGGCTGTAGCTGTGCTCGGGGACCGGGTGCGGTGGCTGCGGTGGCTGCGGAGCTGACGAGTGAGTCTCGGGGTGGGGTGGGAACGGAGCTCTGGGTCCGCGTGGGGGACGAGGGAGGCTCGTACTGGGTTCTCTCGCCATCCCACTTCCCACCCCTTCCCATTTGGGCGGGGAAGGAACGGAAGCTTAACCTTCCCCTGCCGCTTCGGCTCCTGGTTTGGGGGAGGGGAGAGGAGGGTGGCGGGATGTTCACTGGGGCCGCTCGGTGGGCTTAGAAAAGGGAGGAAGGAGAGGCGGCGGCTGGCGAGACTGGGCCTCTTCGGGGTTGAATGCGAGGAGGGTGGAGTTAGGAGCATGGCAGCCCTGTCGCTTTTCCTTTTTTGCTTTCCCCGAGTGCACTCAGGTTCGTCCTTTCCTTGGAGTCGGTCCCCAGTCACAGAAGAGGGCCCTCGCTCTTTCCTGTAGCGGGACCCCGAGAATTTACTTTCAGGGCAACTTGTTGGGTTATCTCTGCCCGACTTGGTGGCCGCCCAGTCTCATCTGATGGAGGCGTCTAATAATCAAGTACAGTGGCCATTAAGTTTCTCCTGTGGACCTCTTTAGTATAGTTCATGGAATTCGAGTTATTAATCCGAGCATTTCTACTCTGCGTCGCCTTCAGTATAGAAAACAACCGAAATCCTTTACAGTTTTAAAACCTTATTTTCAAAACTGCCAAATTTGCTTTTTGGTCGCCAGGTAGTTTTCCTGTTTTGTTTAGTGGACTAAAATGAGACATCTCCGATCTCGTTTACGTTGTAGTTGTGGTATAATTCATGATGTTGAAACTTCACTGTTCGCAACGTTCATTTATTCATTTCGGAGATACGGTGGCAAAGAGACAACTATGGACCCTGTCATCGTGGATATTAAGTGCTTATTGCCAGTGATAATTTTGGCCTCATAATTTTTAAATGACTGTCCTTTTTTCCTTAAGTATGAGATCGACCTAATAACCAATAGCTACCATTCCAAGATACATATAAATTTATTTCAAGTGGAAGATGCTAGTTTGATTTCATTATAATTCTGTGATATGATTAGGCAATAGTTTGTAGTCAGAAGTTAGAGTCAGTTCTATATATCAAGTTCTAAAGTAATATTTGTATCCTATAAATTGCTTTTTTGGATTTATTTTTTGTAGATTTTTCAGTATTAGAAAATAATCTGAAAAGTCTTTGTATTTACACTGGTATGTGTTAATGCATTTTAGCTAACCCGTCCTAAATGTTTACTGTTCCATTACTAAATAAGATCAGAAAAATCTCTTCAGTGATTTCAAGTTTTGGTGATTAAGAAAACTATACTGCCATTCACTCAGATATTTATTGAGCATCTTCATCTTCTGTATCTTGGGCACTATATATGAAGCCTGCCCTCTTGGAGCTTGAGGGAAAAGACTGTACATTAAGTAAGCAAATATAGTTTCAGAGGGTGATAAGTGTAAAGAGAATATAACTAGGTTTAGTTAGTTCTTTAGTTCAGTCGCTGAGTCGTTTCCGACTCTTTGCAACCCCATCAATCACAGCACGCCAGGCCTCCCTGTTCATTACCATCTCCCGGAGTTCACTCAGACTCACGTCCATCAAGTCCCCGATGCCATCCAGCCATCTCATCCTTGGTCATCCCCTTCTCCTCCTGTCCCCAATCCCTCCCAGCATCAGAGTCTTTTCCAATGAGTCAACTCTTTGCATGAGGTGGCCAAAGTACTGGAGTTTCAGCTTTAGCATCATTCCTTCCAAAGAAATCCCAGGGTTGATCTCCTTCAGAATGAACTGGTTGGATCTCCTTGCAGTCCAAGGGACTCTCAAGAGTCGTCTCTAACACCACAGTTCAAAAGCATCAATTCTTCAGCGCTCAGCCTTCTTCACAGTCCAACTCTCACATCCATACATGACCACAGGAAAAACCATAGCCTTGACTAGACGGACCTTAGTTGGCAAAGTAATGTCTCTGCTTTTCAATATACTATCTAGGTTGGTCATAACTTTCCTTCCAAGGAGTAAGCGTCTTTTAATTTCGTGGCTGCAGTCACCATCTGCAGTGATTTTGGAGCCCCCCAAAATAGTCTGACAGTTTCCAGTTTTCCCATCTATTTCCCATGAAGGGATGGGACCGGATGCCATGATCTTCATTTTCTGAATGTTGAGCTTTAAGACAACTTTTTCACTCTCCTCCATCAGAGGCTTTTTAGCTCCTCTTCACTTTCTGCCATAAGGGTGGTGTCATCTGCATATCTGAGGTTATTGATATTTCCCCCGGCAATCTTGATTCCAGCTTGTGTTTCTTCCGGTCCAGCATTTCTCATGACGTACTCTGCATAGAAGTTAAATAAGCAGGGTGACAATATACAGCCTTGACGTACTCCTTTTCCTATTTGGAACCAGTCTGTTGTTCCATGTCCGGTTCTAACTGTTGTTTCCTGACCTGCATACAGATTTCTCAAGAGGCAAGTTAGGAGTTAGATTAAGTTAGGGTGACTAGGGTAGGAGTGTGTAATTTTGAAAGAGAAGTGCTCGAGGAAGACCTACTTCTCTGAAGACTTAATGTGTTGTCTGGAGACCAAAATAATGAAGATCTGAAGGAAGAGTTTTTGAGAGAGCAGTAACTGCAAGTGCATAGACCTTAAGAGAAATGAACTTGACCCATTACAGTACTTAGAAAGTCAGTGTGGCTGGAGCATAAGGAAGAGTGATGAGAGATGAGAACCGAATGGTTAGCGAGCAGTGAATGAAATGAAACTTTATTGTCTTTGTAAGGAGAAGCCATTAGAGGATTTGGTGTAGGGGAATGCTTTTGATGACTAACTGCTGAGTGGCAAACTGAGTTGGAGGAAGGTGGAGAAACCAGCTCCTAAGGCAACTTGTAGTAGTTCAGTTGAGCTGTGGTAGCTTGAACTAGAGATGTACAGTTGGAAGTGAGAAGCAGTCTGATTCGGAGTATAATTTGAAGGTGGAGCCAAATGGGTCTTTCTAACCCCAGGACAAAAAATCTGAAAAAATCACTTGTTTTGCCCAAACATCTGGGTGAACAGTAGCACCATCTCCTGGAATGAGGAAGACTGGGGAGGGTGCACTGGTTTCTAAGGAACAAAGTGGGAGTTCTGTACAGAGTGTACTAAATTTGATAATTTTATACAGTTCAGAATATGTGCTGTAGTAGGCAGTAGAATACTCCTACTGTTGCTCAGAGCAGAAGTCAGCCTCGGGAGATAATCCTGGAGTCGTGTTTTATAGGTGATAGTTAAAACTACAGACCAGAGATCATCAAGAGTTCTGATGGAGAAGAGGACAGATGCCTGGGAAGGGAGCACTCTAGTCAGAGGAGCAGTGATGGGAACTGAAAGGCCAGGATGGTGTGGCATCTCTAATGCTAATGGAAGGAAAGAGGTTGGAGTCAACTATAAAAGAGTAAGATGAGGATTAAAAATTGACCCAAGAGCACTTTGATTGGACGAGTAGTCTAAAAAGACTGATTATAGTGGGTTATGGGTGGTGGGTAGTCCTGAAGATGTTACAGCATTTGATGTGTTGATGGGAATAGGGTTGGAGGAAAGTTCTTGGATCACTGTGGTAGGAAGGATGATTTTTAATGCAGCTTTTGAAACAGGAAAATGGACAGAGTATATGGTATATAGGTATGCAGGCAGGATGAAGGTGGAAAAGACAAGGCATTTGAAGTGATTTATTCTGTTTTCATGGTGAAATAAGTGAAGTTGTTAGGGTAGGGAGGAGAGGAGTGGGAGGTTTAAGAGAAGCTGTAAATGTTCTGAGTAGGAAAGCCAGTTAACTAGTTAGTTAAGGGGATCACTGTGATACCAAGTCCCTGTTCAAAGTGTGTCACCATAGATTTAAAATAGAGACCAGTCAGAATGGTTGTGACTTTTCTTTAGCCAGTTCAGCTTTTTATTTGAGGCCTGAGCTGGATGGAGAATTGGGTTTGGCCTGGATGGGGATTGAGGTTGGTTAGCTGCATCAGAGGAAGGGCAGGGATTTAAGGAGCATAAAGACTGTGAGCTGTGTATGGTGCCAGTTTTTATAGTGCATAGAATGTATAATTGTTGTTTAGTCATTATGTTGTGTCCCACTCTTTGGGACCCTAGGGACTGCACCCTGCCAGGCTCCTCTGTCCTTGGGATTTCCCAGGCAAGAATACTGGAGTGGGTTGCCATTCCCTTCTCCAGGTGATCTTCCCAACCCAAGGATGGAACCTGTGTCTCCAGTATTGGCAGGCTGATTCTCTACCACTAAGCCACCAGGGAAGCCCTTTTGCTCTTGCGTTTTAGACTAAGACAAAGGAGTTGCACATCATTGGCCTGAGAGCAAGGTTAGGTTGGTTACAGGGTTTGGCAGACAGGACAGCCTCAGTGGAACACACAGCACTCTGGAGCTCTTGAGTCCTGTGCTGTGTGGGAGCCACTCTGTTTAACAAAGATGAGAAATTGGGAATTATGGGCACTTGTAGAAGAGGGTGAATTTCAGATGGATTTAGTCATAAAGTAGTAGAGCTGGAAGGGACTTTAGACACAGTTTAGTACAGTTGCCTCATTTGGGAGATGAAGAAACAGAAGTCTTATTACTTAAACCTATCTGAGTCTCAAGATAGAAAAATATATATATATATTTTTTTAATGTTTCAGCTGTGTCGGGTGGCCTGTGGAATCTTAGTTCCTTGATCAGGGCTTGAACCCATGTCTTCTGCATTGGAAGCTCAGAGTCTTAACCACTGGACCACCAGGGAAGTCCCAGAATGAGAATTTTATATCATCCTGAGATATAAATTCAGCAACACTATAAGTACATTCTAGGCAAAATATTCTGATGTCTTTTTACAAACTAGAATTGTGTAACTTCTGTCAATTTGTATTAATGGCCAAAGCCTCTCTAATAACATTAAATAGTTTTGGTTAATGTAATTTACTTCATTTTTTCAAATTAATCATATTATTACATATTATTGTTAAGAAAATTGTCGGGCTGACTGACCATTGTTTGCTTCAAAAGCAGCTTAGTTCCACATACTTGTTTCTTTTTTAAAAAATCAATTTTAAATTATAGTTTTCTAAATAGAAATAACTAGTACTTTCAGACATGTATTTCAGTGCTCTTTTAAAAAAAAATTGAAGTGTCATTGACCTACAGTAATACATTAGTTTCACATGTACAGCGTGTGCTGTGCTAAGTCTTAGTTGTATCCAACTGTTTGTGACCCCATGGACCGTAGCTCACCAGGCTCCTCCAGGCAAGAATCCTGGAGTGGATTGCCATGCAATCCTCCAGGGGATCTTCCCTACCCAGGGATCAAACCCAGGTCTCCCACATTGCAGGTGGATTCTTTACTGTCTGAGCCACCAGGGATGATTCAGTATTTCTGTGCACTACGAAATGATTGCCACGATGATAAGTCTAGTGCCATCTGTTACTATACAAAGATGTTACAATATTTGACTGTATTCCCCATGCTTTACATTTTATCCACCTTTCATGACTCCTAACTGGAAGTTTGTTACCTCCTCTTTTTTTTTTTTTTTTTTGAAGGATAATTGCCTTACAAGATTTTGTTGGTTTCTGCCACATATTGACATGAATCAGCCATAGGTATACGTATGTCCCCTGCCAAGTTTTGTACCTCTTAATCTCTCTTGTCTGTTTGACTCATTCCTCCACCCAGTTCCTGTGTGGCAACCACTGGTTTGTTCTGTGAGTCTGGTTCTGTTTTGTTATGTTTGTTCATTCATTTTGGTGTTTAGATTCCACATGTAAGTGGAATCTTTTGTCTTTCACTCTTTCACTTATTTTACTTAGCGTGATATCTGTGTTGTCGCAGATGGCAAGATCTCACTCTTCTTATGACTGAGTAATACTCTTTTGTTTGAGTAATCTTGTATTGTGTATGTCCCATCTTTATCCTCTGTTGATGGGCATTTAGATTGCTTCCATATCTTGACTATTGTAAATAATGCTAAAATGAATGCAGGGGTGCATGCATTTTTTTGAGTTAGCATTTTTGTTGACTTTAGAAAAAATCTGCAGAAGTGGAATGCCGGATCTATGGTAGTGCTATTTTTAATTTTTTGAGGAACTTCCATGCTGTTTTCTGTAGTGGCCGCATCCATTTACAGTTCTACCAACGCTGTGTAAGGGTTCCCTTTTCTCCACATCCTTGCCAGTGCTTGTTATTTATTCATTGTCAAAAATGATGATAGCCATTCTGACAGGTCTCAAATGGTATCTTATTTCAGTTTCATTTGCATTCCCCTGGTGATTTTTGATGTTGAGCATCTTTTCATGTGTTGTTTGCCTGTCTGTGTGTCTTCATTGGGAAAATGTCTATTCTGGTTCTCTTCCCATTTTCCAGTTGGGTTGGTTGGGGGTTTTTGATTTTAAGTTGTATGAATTCTTTAAATATTGGATTGGCCAAAAAGTTCGTTCTGGGTTTTTCCATACGCTGTTGACGAACTTTTTAGTTGAGGCTC
>SJYC01147635.1:0-24174 GCA_006408675.1 Madoqua kirkii
CCTTAGCAGATACATAATTTGCTAATATTTTCTGCATTCTGTAGGCTGTGTTTTTTCTTGGTAGTATCTTTTTTTGAGAGGGCTGCTGCATTGGATCTTCATTGCACCACATGGAATCTTCATTGCGTCATGTGAGATCTTTTGTTGTAGCACAGACTCTCTAGTTGTGGCAGGTGGACTTAGTAGACTGGTCTTTGTAGCACTTGGGCTGTGAGATCTTAGTTCCCCAATCAGGAAAGGAACCCTCATCCCCTGCATTTTTTTTTCTCTTCCTTTTAAACTTTTAAAATTTGTATTGGTGTATAGCCAGTTAACAAACAATGCTGTGATCATTTCAGGTGAACAGCAAAGGAACTCAGTCATACATTTGCATGTATACATTCTCCCCCAAACTTCCTTCTCATCCAGGTTGCAAGGCAGAGTCTTGCCCACTTTACCACCAGGACAGTCCTTTGATAGTGTCTTTTGATATACTAAACCTTTTTTATTTTGATGAAGTCCAAATTTGTTTTCTCTCGTTGTTTGTGATTTATGAGTCCTGTCTAAAAATCCATTGCCAAATTCAGTGTCATGAAGATTTACCCTTATGTTTTCTTATGAGTCCTGTAGTTTAAGCTCTAACATTTAGGTCCTTGATATTGTTGATTTTTTATATAGTATGAATCAGCTTCATTCTTTTGCTTGTGGACATCTCAGTACTATTTGTTGAAGAGACCATACTTTACTCCATTGAATGGTCTTGGCGTCCTTATTGATAGCAGTTGACTGCAAGCGTGTAGGTTTATTTCTGGGCTCTCAGTTCTTTCCTGTTGGTATATGTATCTATCCTTACTGGTATAGTGCTGTTTTGATTTCTGCAGCTTTGTAGAAGTTTTGAAATTAGGAAGTGTTAGGCCCCTAACTTTTTCTTTTTCAAAATTGTTTTGGCTATTTGGGATCCTCTGCAATCCCTTTTTTATATTTTTTACTATGGAAATGTTAAAACATAACCCAGATGTAGAGAAAATAGCATAACATACCTTCCTGTACCCATCAACCAGCTTCGGTAGTTATCAGTATTTTGCCAATCTCGTTTCATCTGTTCTTTTTCTTAAGAGTATTTCAAGCAAACTCCTAACATAATGTCATTTCACTTGCATGTCAACATCCAGATTAGACTTAAGTCATGTTTCATCTTGAAAACTCATAATTAGAACTCTGGAGGCTTGATTAAAATCCAGTTCATCTCTCTAACAAGAGTACTTTATAGGTAGAACTGTTGTGTTCCTGTTGTATTGTGTCTTTTAGCAATGCCAAGACTGGTTAGTGGGTTCCAGAGTTATCAAGCTGATTGGTCCATGAGCAGTTCCCAAGTCAGTCTTTCATATAATAGTTTTAGCATTCACTGGGGCTCTTGCTGCAGTTTACTTCATTCAGAATTATAACACAGGGGTTTTCTAATTCTGTCGTTCTTCTGCATTTATTACTTAGAATTCTCCAATAAAGAACTCTTTGATTACCCTGAAATACAATCTGTATTGGGGGGGGGAGAATAAACACTTGATTTTTTTTTTTCCCTTGTAATTTTTCAGAGTAGCGAATTGGTGTTCCACCAGTAGTAAAGAATGTTTGTTTTGTTTGCATGTATACATATATATTGGATATTTTTCAGTCCTGTGCAGTCATTTTCGCTGATGTTCAGATTGTTCCATTTGCTCCATTTTTACTCCAGAAGGGGCACAGCAAGTTGGCTTCTGCATCCTTATGGCATGGCTTTATTAGTCTTGGATAGCTACTGCTTTCTGTAGTAACAAAAGTTCTCAGGTTCATTTTGTATGTTATTTCTCAATCCTGAAAACAACTTTTTCTAAAGAGCCTGGATTTTTTTGTTTTTGCTTGATTGGGTTTTTTTTGTTTTTGTTTTTGTTTTTGTTTTTTAGTGGAAAATGGTACTTAGAGACCCCTCTCTGGGTGCTAGTAGCACTTGTTGCTCCTGAGTTGAGTTGCTTTAGACTTTTCTACTAGACAGAACTAGGATGTACTTGAGGGGGGAAATTCACAAATGCCAACAAAATCTTAGTTAAAACTTAAGGTTAGAGAATTTTTGCTTCTTTTATAGGCCTGATCTCCTGTAACTTAAAAACCAGCTTTCATACAAACATTCGTTTACGTGAAAAGGAATGTGATACTGATACATGCACCTTCAAAACATTATACTAAGTGAAAGAAGCCAGACATGAAAGATCAAAAGTTGTGTAATTCCATTTGTATGAAATATCCAGGATAGATGATTTCATAGAGACGGAAAGTGAATCGGTGTTTTCCAGAGACTGGGGCGAGCGGGGGTGGGAAATAATTGCTTAAAGGGTGTGTGCATCTGTGCTCACCTGCTCAGTCGTGTCCTGCTCTTTGTACCCCATAGATCATAGCCCAGCAGGCTTCCCTGTCCATGGGAGTTTCAGGCAAGAATACTGGAGGAGGTTGCCATTCCTACACCAGGGGATCTTCCCAACCCAGGGACTGTGCCTGGGTCTCCCACACTGGCTGGAGAATTTACTGCCACCTGGGAAGCCCTGCTTAAAGGGAGGGTACAAGGTTTTCTCTGGGACGACAAAAATGTTTTGGAACCAGATAGGAGTGGATGGCTGCTCAGCACTGTGAATGTACACTGAATTACACATCTTAGGTGGGGACATTTATGTTACGTGCATTTCACCTTGAAGAAAAAGCACTAATGTTGATCTAGTGCCAGAGGCTTAACAACTGCCTGTTGGTAATATTTCATGCATGTGTTCAAGCAGGAGAGTTGTAGTTACTGGGAAACAAAAGCTAACTTCATTGCTATGAATTATTTGTTGACTCCTCTCCTTTTTCCTCATCCCAGCCTACCCCTAACCAATAGACGTTAATAAAAAACTTTTAAAATACTCTTTTCTCAGAAAGTACATTTTTCTGTCTTTTTTTATTCAGTGCACAGTGCTAATGCTAGACGGTCAAGAAAATATTTTATCCCAATAGTAAAGGCTAAATTATCTTAAGTTTATATAGTTAAAGAAATTTTTAGAGATCACTAAAAAGAGTTTCTGAGCTGTTATTAAAGAGAAATATAATGGCTTATGAGATCTCATTAACATGATCATGTTTTTAAAAACTAAAGAGGAAAACAGTGGATTTACTTCCTTGAAAAGATTTTTTTAAATTAGTGTTTCACTTATTGTTTATATTTACATGGCAACATGGCACAGAGCTCCTGATTATCCATAAATACTCGATTCCCTAGACTAGTGGTCCCCAACCTTTTTGTCACCAGGGACCAGTTTTTTAAAAGACAATTTTTCCACAGACTTGGGGTCTGGGGTGGGGGAGTGGTTTGGGTGTGATTTGTGCATTACATTTAACGTGCTCTTTATTTCTATTATTATTGCATCAGTTCCTGGAGGTTGGGAACTCTTGACCTAGACTAAATCCTCTTAATAAAGTTTTTTGGTTTTTTTGTTGTTGTTGTTGTTGTTTTTATGTTTCTGCTTAGAAATCAGAGCTAGCTACTTCATTTGATCCAAGTTGGGTTTATCCTTTTTGCATTGTATTAGTCTGCCATAGCAAAATATCAGTGACTGGACGATTTAAACAGAAATTTAGTTTCTCCCAGTTCCAAAGGATAGGAATAAAGATTTGGCAGGGTTGGTTTCTTCTGAGGCCTCCCTCCTTGCCTTATAGACAACTGTCTTCTCCCTGTCTTCACATTGTTGTCTAACCTCTGTGTGTCTGCAACCTAACCTCCTGTTCTGATAAGTGAAAGTCACTCAGTCATGTCTCTCTGTGACCCCATGGACTGTAGCTTGCCAGGCTCCTCTGTCCATGGAATTCTCCAGGCAAGAATACTGGAGTGGGTAGCCATTCCCTTCTCCAGGGGATCTTCCCAACCCAGGGACTGAACCCAGGTCTCGCGAATTGCAGGCGGATTCTTTGGGCTATAAGTATATATTTTACTTTATAAGATAGTGTCGTACTGTTTCCTGAAGAGGTTGTACTGTTTTACATTCTATTTGGCAGTGTCTGTAGAGTTTAAGTTTCTTGCCATATTTTATTTTGGGGAATTTTAATTTACTTTATCTCTTTGTCCATATGTGTACATGTGCATGCTCGGTCATCTCTGACTCTTTGCAATCCTACAGACTGTATGTAGCCTGCCAGGCTGCCCTGTCCATAGTGTTTTCCAGGCAGGAATACCGGAATGGGTTGCCGTTTCTTACTCCATTCTCCAAATGACTGGAGGTTTCTTGGTTTGTTTTATTGGATTAGCACTTTGATGATACAGTTATGAATTTTCAAAGAGGCAAAATTCTCTTTGCAGATGAACTGGGTGGAAGTCTAAAGTCAAAACATGGCATGAAAAGTTAAGGATACCAGTCAAGTTGGTCCAGGACCTTAAATACTTGTCTCCAGATATAGTCCCATTTGGAAGTATTGGGAGTTAGGAATTTTGGAGAAACATAGAAATTTGGAGGAAAACACAGTTCACCTCATATATCACAAATTCCTTTTCTTTTCCAGGTCAGTTTGCTGAGAATGAAACTAATGAAGTCAATTTTAGAGAGATCCCTTCACATGTGCTATCGAAAGTATGCATGTATTTTACCTACAAGGTTCGCTACACTAACAGCTCCACGGAGATTCCTGAATTCCCAATTGCACCTGAAATTGCACTGGAACTGCTGATGGCTGCAAACTTCCTAGATTGTTAAATAAAATAAATTATGATAAACTGTTAACTCTTTTTCAGTATTTAATACCTGTAGTTCAGTTAGTAATTTTTTCATATATAGCATGTTGCCTGTGTGCAGTTGAACTTTAAAGTTCATTGCAAAGCAGATTATCTTCTGTTCTTTTGCATAGCGATCAGAGTTGAAGTTTGTTTGCTACATCAACAAATTAAGGACATTTTCACAAATTGAGAAATAAAGAAATATACCAATTCGTAGGTGGTTTTGCCTTATCCTTTGGATGTGATTTTTTTAAATTAGAGAAGTGATGATACAGTAAATGCTGAAATTTAGGCATAAATTGAACACGTTCTACAGGTAAATAATGGGGCTTTGTATTTTTATGTTGTTAGTGTTTTTTTTTTTTAAACCTGTTCTGATCTTATAGCTGTCATTAGCGTTACTAGAGTTATGCAGTTGCATATAATTGCATTATAAACATGTTTATAACTTAGCAAAGCAAAAATATTGATTTTTATAACTGTCAAAGACATGAGAGTTGAATTTCTTATGTGTCTTTTGATAAACTGCAGTATTATTTTAAGTGTATCTTGTCTTTTTGTTTATTGCTACAATTTAAGAACTTTATTTAAAATCAGTTTTGAAAGAGTACTAGATATAGCTTTTGGAGCAGGGACTTTTTGAACTATAGCCACATGGTCAACAAGTAAATTACACGTGCATTTGGTTTCATGTACATTGTGCATTTCAGCCAATCCAACGTACTGTACTTTCATTGACTATAAAGTTTTTCCTTTGCAATATTCGTTCTTACATAGTCCCTTGTAGGTACACTTCTCATTATTAAGAATGCTTTAAAAGACTCATGAACTTCATCTAGATCCTAAGAACAAGACTTATCTGAACTATTTTAGTCTTCCTCCACTCAGCTGAAATGTTATAAAATACTAAGACCTGAAGAGATGCAGTGCAGATCTTATAATGTACTTGGATATAGTTTATCATCTTCTGTTAATGCATTTCCCAGTAGACAAGATGTCATAATCTGGGTCTTCTGCTGAAGTCAAAAAAGAGGCCTTTCAGCTTCTGTACTAAGACAAACAAAATTGTTTTAGGAACTATGAATGTCTCTGCTTAGTCATGGGGAAAGAAGCACTAGAGTTGGGTTTACTATACTCTTAGTAGCAAAACAAAGCTGTTACTACAGGGTCTATAAATTAAAATCTCAGCTTCTTTGAGACTGGTTTAATACGGACCAGTTTTTCTAGAACCTGCAAAGACCATAAACAACCAAGATCTATAACTGATTTTTTCCACTTAGAAGACCTAACGTACTTTGCAGCTTATTGAAAGCAATTAAATATAAATGTTAATTGCATATATTTTAGTAACTTCTTAAGACATACTGGTACATATTTTAGTATAGAAGATTATCAAGTGCAAGAATTATATTCTGCTGCTTGGTGACAAATAATGCCAATTATAAACCTAAGTGATGATCTTAAAGGTCAAGGTAATAGCTAGAATAAAGTTTAACTTTGACCCACTTTAGTAGGTTACTTTGCATGTTAGATCCAGAAGTAACCTCAAGTTTAAAATATTGAAAAAGAACTGAAAGATTAGGAAAACTGTATCTTGTGGCAAATGATACTTGCATGTTAATAAACATTATTGACTGAAAGGTTTAATGAACACTTGGTGTTTGATCTTTTTAGCCTTAATTTTCTGTTTTTCTGAGGATGTATGAAACTGCTTCAATACATCTGTCACATGACTGAATAATAGGAATTTTTATTTGGTTAAATTTAACAGATTTTATATAGTATTGAAACATTAATGGTTTTCTGACCTTGGTAATTAGTTTACTCTTCAAATTATGTGCAAGTCTCCCCAATATTTTTTTCTGCACAGAGAATAGCAACACAAAATCCTTTTGTTTTATTCAGTTAGTATTTCATTTTGTATTGTCTAGATTATTTATGCATTTTAGATTGCTTATCCTTCTTACAGTTATTATTGGCAGATGAGTCTCCTCTTGAAGACCTGTTAATATTGAGAGATACAGTTTAAGCGGTAAATTTAGCTCATGTTAAAATAGAAATACGTTTAGAGATATCTTGCTATGTATGGAGCTGTCATCTTAGCTCTGAATCATTTTGCTAAATTTATTAATTCTTTCAAAATAGTACAGATATTCTGAGAAATACTGTAAAATTGCTGTTAAAGACTGAAGAGTGTTTAACCCTCATAATTCCTACCTATGTAGAGGAAAATTCATACAAATTAACAAAGCTGGGATATATTTAGACTTAGCAGTGCTAAGTTGAGCCTCTATTTAGTTTTATCTAATTTTGGTAAAACATAAGATCTGGAAATCAATAGATACCATCAATTTTATATATAGTGTTTTATTTACAGTTTTTAATCTGGTTTAATTCCAGGCTAGTCATTTGTGCTAAGATTTTATATTCCTGTTAGATTAAACTCTTAAGTATTATACCAGTGGTTTGTTGGTTTAAACAAATTATTGGTCTAAACGATTCTGGTAGATCATAGCACCAAACTAAGAGTTAAAAAGTCTGACGCCTTGTGCTAATAAGCCGTGTGATCTTGAGCAAGTGACTGGGTCTTAATTTCACATCTAGGAAATTAGGAGACCGCACATAGGGTGACATTGGCCACATTTTTAAATGAAGAAACAAGATTGTGTGTGTTGATGTTGCTTAAAATTGTAACGTGCAGATGATCAGAAGAATTGTAAATGAGAAAAAACCTTTCTTGCTGCATTTTCTATAATTAGTTTACTCTTCAAATTATGTGCAAGTCTCCCCAATATTTTTTTCTGCACAGAGAATAGCAACACAAAATCCTTTTGTTTTATTCAGTTAGTATTTCATTTTGTATTGTCTAGATTATTTATGCATTTTAGATTGCTTATCCTTCTTACAGTTATTATTGGCAGATGAGTCTCCTCTTGAAGACCTGTTAATATTGAGAGATACAGTTTAAGCGGTAAATTTAGCTCATGTTAAAATAGAAATACGTTTAGAGATATCTTGCTATGTATGGAGCTGTCATCTTAGCTCTGAATCATCTTGCTAAATTTATTAATTCTTTCAAAATAGTACAGATATTCTGAGAAATACTGTAAAATTGCTGTTAAAGACTGAAGAGTGTTTAACCCTCATAATTCCTACCTATGTAGAGGAAAATTCATACAAATTAACAAAGCTGGGATATATTTAGACTTAGCAGTGCTAAGTTGAGCCTCTATTTAGTTTTATCTAATTTTGGTAAAACATAAGATCTGGAAATCAATAGATACCATCAATTTTATATATAGTGTTTTATTTACAGTTTTTAATCTGGTTTAATTCCAGGCTAGTCATTTGTGCTAAGATTTTATATTCCTGTTAGATTAAACTCTTAAGTATTATACCAGTGGTTTGTTGGTTTAAACAAATTATTGGTCTAAACGATTCTGGTAGATCATAGCACCAAACTAAGAGTTAAAAAGTCTGACGCCTTGTGCTAATAAGCCGTGTGATCTTGAGCAAGTGACTGGGTCTTAATTTCACATCTAGGAAATTAGGAGACCGCACATAGGGTGACATTGGCCACATTTTTAAATGAAGAAACAAGATTGTGTGTGTTGATGTTGCTTAAAATTGTAACGTGCAGATGATCAGAAGAATTGTAAATGAGAAAAAACCTTTCTTGCTGCATTTTCTAAGTAGCAGTCTATAAATTTCCATTTTTGCTGCTTTTGATTAGGTATTAAATATTACACATCAGTACTAAATTTAAGTTAACTACATTAATTTAGAATCCTTATTTTCTATTGCCTGCTATATAAAGAAAATTCCATTTTAGCTATGGTCATCATTAACTTTGTGATACAGAAGGAAATTTATATTCCCTACCAGTAATATGCAATGCCAGGTCAATCCAAAATTCAATTTTCATTTATGCTCGTTTATTAATTTATCCTGAATTAGATACATAATTTTTTTACTTATGACATGTTTCTTTAGCTGAAAACAAGACTGTCTCAAAACGCCTTGTAGAATACTCCATTTCCTTTCTCCACATTTCCTCCCCCTGCACACACAGTTTTTTTAATTTGGAAAAAATTTTAATTTCTTTGAGGTAGAACTGGTCTTAATCTAGGACACAGCTGTATCAGTATTTGGAGTTTAAGCCTCTTTCTAGATGCTTACATCATTTTTAATACAAAAGTGTTAAACTTATCTAGATATATATATATGCTAAGACCTTTATTTGTGACAGCATCTGTTGCTTCATTATTTACAGAAGTATGCATAATAGCTTGTGATAAGAAAAATTCAAATTTCATGACTTTTTAACTCAACCAGAATTGTCTAAAATTTTTCCATTTGAACTCTTTATATCATGAAATAAAGCTTGTAATTAAATCTACCTATGCATACCAACTGGCCCAGGTCCAATGTTATGATTTTTTTTAATACATCAGAATTTTAACTAGGCATATGAAATCTTAATGCAAATTTACAAATGTATTTTTCCTTTGAATTAGTATATACTGTATCATTTCTGCTCTTGAAGAGTCTGTGCATCCATCTCAAGTATAGTTTTCAGTTGTAACATACATTTTCTTCAGACCATTAAAGACCAGTTTTGTTTTTCCATAATTTCATCAGGTGTTTTTGAAAATGCATATATCTTTCTTTCCCTGTAGCCACTATTTGAGTCAGCCAATATGTTCCTTTTTGATTTTTGCTTTAATGAGGATTAGGTTAGTCCAAGGTTACAGGCTTAATTTACAGTGAGATTCTAGACCCAGATCATAGTTCAAATTAGAACAAACATGGTGCTTAGATTCTAGAAACATCCTATGAATGCTACATTCAGAAAAAGAAGTCATGTTAAGAGTGTTGAAATAATATATAGAGTATTGAAATGGTGGAATTAGGGTAGGGAGTTAATGCATGAGATGTGCTTATAAAATAAATGCTTTTTAAAGTATATGACATTTCTACCAAATGAACATCATCCTTCACTTAGTAGGGCTATTGTTGCTCAAAAATGTTTCTGGAACTGACTTCAGAGCTTATAATAAATGTTCTTTTGAATAGCCTCAGTGGTGGGAGATGCTTTTCTTTCCTTTTTAGATTCTTTTCTTAAATGTTTTGCAACAGTCAGTGTTTTTGATCTAAACCTACTGAATAAAGATGAGTGGCCAGGCAGAAGATACATAATTAAAGGAATTAGAGTAGCTTTCTCATGGAACCAGTTACCATGCCAGCAGCATGGCATGTCACAAAGCCAAATTTAAGAAAGTGGCTGCATCAAAGTTGTGATTAAGGTGGGTTTTTATAATTGTTACCTTACAGTGTAAGACATCATCTGTGTTATTTTGTTCAATGCAGCAAGGTTTCCTACAACATACTAACAGTTTCTCTGTTATGGGCAAGAGTATGATCTGATAAGCACTATTTCACCCTTAAATACTGAATGAAAACCTGCATACCGAAAGAGGAGTCCATGAAGTTCCATTGACTGGTGGAGTGACAATACAAAAGTCATAAAAAGCCAAGAGCTCCTTAAAGCTGATAAAATCACAATTTACGTGATTATCCTTATGTGTAACTACATTTTTGTGCTTTTCCTAGTGGCAGTTTTTGCTTTATGTATATCAGCTAAAAAGTAAGTTATAAAGCAACATGGAGGGCATTTTGTATTTTGTGGGGATGTTATCATTTCCAATGCTTAGCAGGCTGATTTAAACATGGTAGATGTTCAATGTGTGCATGCTAAGTCACTTCAGTCATTTCCTTCTCCAGGGGATCTTTCTGACCCAGGGATCAAACCCGAAGCTTAAGTCTTCTGCATTATCAAGCAGGTTCTTTACCACTAGTGCCATATATGGTTGTTATTTATACCAAATTTTAAAGTTGTGATTGCATGATTTTGTAAGGAATATATGTGAAAATTAAACCAAGACAAAATTTGAATAACCATGAAAGGAAAATGAAGTAGTTGTCAAGATATTTCTCCCAAGAAGCATAACATTCTATTATTCTTACAGTTAAGTATTTTTTTTTAATCTTCAAGGAGCATGATTCAAACAGTAAACTGTTCTAACATACAATAAAAATTTACAAGCCTCTGTTAAAAAGCTAGTATAATCCTGACAGCAAATTCTGAGATAATATAGACCCCCACCTTAAAAAATCCTATAGCCTATAACACAGGTATATAGAGACAACAATCCTGAATAAAATACTAGCAAATCAAATCCAGACTGTCATCAGACAATACTCTACTGTAATCGTTTAAGAAAGCAAAGATGGTTTAAGGTAAGATCATTTATACACATTTACTGAAGAAAAAATGTAGGAGCATTTCAAAAGAGGTTTAAAAGTAATTTTGCAAAGCATCATGTCCACGCCTGATTTTAAACTAATTAGGAATAGACTATTACATCTTTATTTTATTTTTTCAGCTGCATTGCATAGCAGGCAGGATCTTGGTTCCCCTACCAGGGATTGAACCCATGCCCCCTATTTTGGGAGCACAGGACCTTAACCACTGGAATGCTGGCTGAGTCCCTCATTCACTTTAAAACAACCTCAAGCTAAAGTTATCACAAAAAACATTCATCAGAGACACTCATTAAAAATGAGGACCAATGAACAAGTGTGGCTGAGGATGTGGAGAAAAGAGACTCCTCGTGCACTCTTGTTGAGAATGTAAGATTGAACAGTCACTAAGGAAGACTTGAAGTTTCCTCAAAAAAACTAAAAATACAACTAGTGTATGATCTGGCATTTCCACTCCTGAGTATTTATCCAAAAAACCAACTCAAAAAGATACATGCTCCCCCATGTTCTTTGAGGCATTATTTATAATAGCCAAGATATGAAAACCTGTGTCCACTAAAGGAATGGATAAAGAAACTGGTATATAAATACAATGGAATATTATTCAGCTTAAAAAAAAGAAACTTGCCATTTGCAACATTATGGATAGATCTAGCACATTATGCTAAATGACATAAGGCAAAGACAAACAAATGATCTACTTAGATGTAAAAACAAAACCCAAGCTTACAGAGAGCAGATTGGTAGCTGGTAGAGGTAAGGGGTGGGGAGTGAGCAAAATGGGTGAAGAGGGTCAAGAGATACAAACTTCCCATTATAAAATGTCATGGGAATGTAATGTACAGCATGTATGTAGTCAGTAATACTGGAGTGGATTGCCATTTCATTCTCCAGGGGATCTTCCCAACCCAGGTATCAAACCTGGGTCTCCCACATTGGAGGCAGATGCTTTAACCTCTGAGCCACCAGGGAAGCCCTGGGTATTATATTGTTAAGAGAGTTCATCTTAAAAGTTCTCAAATGAAAAAAATTTTTCTGTGTATGGTGAGAGATGGTAACTAGATTTAATGTAGATATGATATTGCAACATATACAAATATTGAATCATTATGTTTTACACCTGAAAGCAATGTTACTTGTCAATTATACATCAAAATAAAACACATAGGAATACTTGCTATCAGTATACTCTAGCATTTCTTGGAAATATCCAGACAATGTTGTATTTTTTTTTTAAGTTAGGCATAAATCAGTTCAATCACTCGGTTGTGTCTGACCCTTGTGACCCCACAGACTGTAGCATACCAGGCTTCTCTGTCCATCACCAACTCCTAGAGCTTACTCAAACTCATGTCCATTGGGTTGGTGATGCCATCCAACCATCTCATCCTCTGTCATCCCCTTCTCCTCCTACCTTCAATCTTTCCTAGCATCAGGGTCTTTTCCAATGAGTCAGTTCTTTGCATCAGGCGGCCAAAGTATTGCAACTTCAGCTTCAGCATCAATCCTTCCAATGAACATCCAGGACTGATTTCCTTTAGGATTGACTGGTTTGTTCTACTTGCAGTCCAAGGGATTCTCAAGAGTCTTCTCCAACACCACAATTCAAAAGCATCAATTCTTCAGTGCTCAGCTTTCTTTATGGTCCAACTCTCACATCCATACATGACTACTGGAAAAACCATAGCTTTGACTAGATGGACATTTGTTGGCAAAGTAATATCTCTGCTTTTTAATATGCTGTCTAAGTTGGTTATAGCTTTTCTTCCAAGGAGCAAGCGTCTTTTAATTTCAATGCTGCAGTCACCATCTGCAGTGATTTTGGAGCCCTCAGAAATAAAGTCTCTTACTGTTTCCATTATTTCCCCATCTATTTGCCATGAAGTGATGGGACTGGATGCCATGCTCTTCATTTTCTGAATGTTGAGCTTTAGACAACTTTTTCACTCTCCTCTTTCACTTTCATCAAGAGGTTCTTTAGCTCCTCTTCGCTTTCTGCCATAATGGTAGTGTCATCTGCATATCTGAGGTTACTGATATTTCTCCCAGCAATCTTGATTCCAGCTTGTGCTTCCTCCAGCCCAGCATTTCTCATGATGTAGTCTGCATGTAAGTTAAATAAGCAGGGTGACAATATATAGCCTTGACATACTCCTTTCCCAATTTGAAACCAGTCTGTTGTTCCATGTCCAGTTCTAACTTGCTTCTTGATCTCCATATAGATTTCTGAAGAGGAAGGTCAGTTGGTCTGGTATTCCCATCTCTTGAAAAATTTTCCATAGTTTATTGTGATCCACACAGTCAAAGGCTTTGGCGTAGTCAAGAAAGCAGAAGTAGATGTTTTTCTGGAACTCTCTTACTTTTTCTATGATCCAGCGGATGTTGGCAATTTGATCTCTGGTTCATCTGCCTTTTTAAAATCCAGCTTGAATATTTGGAAGTTCATGGGTCCTTTTCATTACAGGGGACTAGAATGCAAAAGTAGGAAGTCAAGAGATACCTGGAGTAACAGGCAAATTTGGCCTTGGAGTGCAAAATGAAGCAGGGCAAAGGCTAATAGAGTTTTGCCAAGAGAACGTACTGGTCATAGCAAACACCCTCTTCCAACAACACAAGAGAAGACTCTACACATGGACGTCACCAGATGGTCAATATCAAAATCAGATTGATTATATTGTTTTCAGCCAAAGATGGAGAAGCTCCATACAGTCAGCAAAAACAAGACTGGAAGCTGACTATGGCCCAGATCCTGAACTCCTTATTGCCAAATTCAGACTTAAATTGAAGAAAATAGGCATAAATACTGGAGAAGAGTAGGAAAAAATATCTGCAGGCAATATAAAATCTCAGAAAAATTCCAGAAATATGAACTGAAAAATTCTGAAATCTAAAAGAAGTAGAAAATGTAGCGGGCATTGTGGAATGTTTTGTTTTGCTTTGGCTGTACAGCATAGAAATCCCCACCCTGGGTTTAGGAAACACCCATTATCTACATCCAGGTAAAAGTGGTGCCCCCACAGACTGCTACAGAAATCGAAAAAGTGACTTCTCCCTGCCTCCTGCCTGCCAGGGCATAGGAACATGACCAAGGAACCCTCCACATCCTTCCAATAATTGCCTTTTCTACTTAGGCTTTCAGTTGAGAACTACAACTCTTACAGAAATTAATACTGACAGTAGATTGCAGGCAACAAATCCTCCAGAAAATGGGGCATCTAATTTTGATTATCTTGCTCAGATGGAGCCAAAGGTGGGAACAATTCCACAATATTCACAAATGAGAATCTGAAAGCCAAGAGCTCGGATGGGTTAAAAAGCTATTTGAGTTACTTCTTGTCTATTGAGAAGAGGGATCTGTGAGCAGTCAATGCACCTATCAAAGAACAGAATAGAAGACAACAGGTTTTTATTTTTATTTCTTGGCCAAGTGGCATGCGGGATCTCAGTTCCCTGACCAGAGATCAAACCCACGCTCCATGCAGTGGAAACTCAAAGCCCTAACTGCTGGACCCCCAGGGAATTACCCCAACATCGAAAATCAGTGGTGTGAATTTATATAGCCTGAGAAGTGGAATGGCTGCTTTTAATGATACCAGATAGCTTAAAGAAAGGGTATAACCTCAAATGACTCATATTTCATTTCAAGGCACAGCAGGATCCTAGGAAATATCTAGTATCTGTTCTTTAACCCCAGATAGCTTTTCTATCATTGTAAAACCAAATTTAAGATTGGCCCAATAAGTTGCTATGTTAAATGTAGTTTAGTTGGTACTTTGGCCACCTGATACAAAGAGCCGATTCACTGGAAAGTATCCTGATGCTGGGAAAGATTGAAGGCAAAAGGAGAAGAAGATGGCAGAGAATGAGATGGTTAGAGAGCATCCCTGACTCAATGAACATGAGTTTGATCAATCTTTGTGAAATAGTGAAGGACAGGGAAGCCCGGTATGCTGCACTCAATGGGGTCACAAAGAGTCAGACACGACTTAGCTGAACTGAACTGAACTCGGTACCATGTAAGATTTAGGATACTGATTGAGATAAGGTGCTACCCTAAGAAATTGAGCAGGGGGTCATTTTGAAACTCTCATGATCCTCCTGGACAGTTAAATCAATATGCCACCATCTTTTGGAAAGAAGCAGGGTCTCCATTATACCAAAAGATACCCTCTGGGGACCGGTAATTCTCATTTCACCTGTCATTGTTTCAATCTAAGACTACAAATGGATCCCTGGGGACTCCTAGAATTCAGCATCGAAGTTATCAGAAGATTACTGCCAGCTCCTTGAAGACAAGACCACTTGGAGCTCAGATCCCTCAAAAATAAAAGTTCAAATCACCCCTCTGGGTAAAACTCCACCCAGAAGGTTTGCTGCCTGAAGGCAAAGGAAACATGGTAATGGAAGAGGGAGATCATGAAAATCTGCTTCAGCCTTACTGTGAAAGTTGCTCAGTCATGTCCAACTCTTTGCAACCCCATCCATACAGTGCATGGAATTCTCCAGGCCAGAATACTGGCATGGGTAGCTGTTCTCTTTTCCAAATCTTTCCAATCCGGGGATCGAACCCAGGTCTCCTGCATCACAGGCAGATTCTTTACCAGTTGAGCCACCAGGGAAGCCCTCAGCCTTACTACTCATTCTACTACTACAGCCTACTTTACTCTACTCATGTAGAAATGACAATTACAAATTCTCCTTATATTCTTCTCTGCTGTGTCCTGTGTATGTTTATATGCGAAACCATTCAGGTCTTGTTAAGGGGTTTCCAAAGATCTCCAGCACCAGAGTCCTTTATATCTCAGAGCAAAAAAAGAATTCAGCCAAAGGCAAAGTGAGAGATAAGAAGTGATTAATTAGAATAGGACATTTGTGAGGTTTACAAGCAGGCAGGCAAGGGGGTTGCTGCACCCTAAGAACCACAGTTCTGGGCTACAGTTTTATAATCAAAGGAAAAGTGAGGAAGGAGAAAAGAACTTCCCTGTCTTTCTCAAGCAGGTTGGGCAGGAAAGTTTTCTTGTCTCTACATCATTAAGCTAGGTCGACAAATTATAATTTTTTAATGCGTGCAGAGAGTGCGTCCTAGGGACCATTAGATTACTGAGCTCACCGGGCAGGAGTGGGGCTCATGCCATCACTGTTTTAGTGTTTGGGAGCATGTCTCCTGCTTCCGTTGCATGGTTTTGTTAACTTAAGCAAGCCTGCTTGGTTTTGTGGTGAAGCAAACCTGCTTTCTTGAGTAATCATTAGCTTACAGGGGTCTCCCATCTTTTTTTCTACTCACAGGCTCCTAGTGGGATTCACTATTTAATCACCTGCTTTGTCCCTTTACTCTGTCTCTATCATATATGTTAACTAATTCCCTTCTTTTTTACCCCCCTGCTGCTGCTGCTATGTCGCTTCAGTTGTATCCGACTCTGTGCGACCCCATAGACGGCAGCCCACCAGGCTCCCCCTCCCTGGGATTCTCCACGCAAGAACACAAGAGTGGGTTGCCATTTCCTTCTCCAATGCATGAAAGTGAAAAGTGAAAGTGAAGTCTTGTCCGACTCTTAGCAACCCCATGGACTGCAGCCTACCAGGGTCCTCTCTCGATGGGAGTTTCCAAGCAAGAGTGCTGGAGTGGGTTGCTATTTCCTTCTCCATTTTTTCCCCCTACCATCACCTTTTTCCACCTAAGAGTTAGTTGCTCAGTCATGTCTGACTCTTTTTGACCCCATGGACTGTAGTCTGCTGGGCTTCTCTGTCCAGGGGATTTTCCAGGCAAGAGTACTCCAGTGGGTTGCCATTTCCTTCTCCAGGGGATCTTCCCAACCAGGGATCAAACCTACATCTCCTGCATTGGCAGGGGGATTCTTTACTGTTCTGACTCACCAGGGAAGCCCACAATTAAGGCCTTACAGAAGTTTAACTTTATAATTAGTCCTTGATAGGATCACAAGAGTACTAGACAAGAAACTGACATCATTTAGAGATTTCAGATTTTTTTTAACTCAATACTTGGCAAGGTAGTTGCTCCTCTTCAGGAAAGGAAGGCTTATCGCTTATTTTTCCCAGTTTTGTTGAGATATAATTGACATACAGCACAGTATAAGTTTATTTATTCATTCCACTGTTGATGGACATTTAAGCTGTCTCCAGTTTGGGGCTCCTACAAACAATACTGCTATGAAATTTTTTGTACATGGCTTTTAGGGCTCATATATATATATATATATATATATACACACATTCTGTATAAAACCCAGAATCAAGCTGGTTATAGAAGAGGCAGAGGAACCAGAGATCAAATTGCCAACATATGCTGGATAACTGAAAAAGCAAGAGAGTTCCAGAAAAACATCTATTTCTGCTTTATTGACTATGCCAACATCTTTGACTGTGTGGATCACAATAAACTGTAGAAAATTCTGAAAGAGATCGGAATACCAGACCACCTGACCTGCCTCTTGAGAAATCTGTATGCAGGTCAGGAAGCAGCACTTAGAACTGGACATGGAACAACAGACTAATTCCAAATAGGAAAAGGAGTAAGTCAAGGCTGTATATTGTCACCCTGTTTATTAAACTTATATGCAGAGTACATCATGAGAAACACTAGACTGGAAGAAACACAAGCTGGAATCAAGATTGCTGGGAGAAATATCAGTAACCTCAGATATGCAGATGACACCACTCTTATGGCAGAAAGTGAAGAGGAACTAAAGGCCTCTTAATGAAAGTGAAAGAGGAGAGTGAAAAAGTTGACTTAAAGCTCAACATTCAGAAAATGAAGATCATGGCATCCAGTCCTATCACTTCATGGGAAATAGATGGGGAAACAGTGGAAATAGTGTCAGACTATATTTTGGGGCACTCCAAAATCACTGCAAATGGTGACTGCAGCATTGAAATTAAAAGACGCTTACTCCTTGGAAGAAAAGTTATGACCAACCTAGACAGTATATTCAAAAGCAGAAACATTACTTTGCCGACTAAGGTCTGTCTAGTCAAGGCTATGGTTTTTCCAGTGGTCATGTATGGATGTGAGAGTTGGACTGTGAAGAAGGCTGAGCACCGAAGAATTGATGGTTTTGAACTGTGGTGTTGGAGAAGACTCTTGAGAGTCCCTTGGACTGCAAGGAGATCCAACCAGTCCATTCTGAAGGAGATCAACCCTGGGATTTCTTTGGAAGGAATGATGCTAAAGCTGAAACTCCAGTACTTTGGCCACCTCATGCGAAGACCTGACTCATTGGAAAAGATTCTGATGCTGAGAGGGATTGGGGGCAGGAGGAGAAGGGGACGACAGAGGATGAGATGGCTGGATGCCATCACTGACCCGATGGATGTGAATCTGAGTGAACTCCAGGAGTTGGTGATGTACAGGAAGGCCTGGCGTGCTGCAGTTCATGTGGTCACAAAGAGCTGGACATGACTGAGCGACTGAACTGAACTGAAAGTTGCAGATTCATAGAAAATGCAAATGTTTGACTTTGCATGCTTTTGGCTAATGGTTTCCTACGTGTCCCAATTTATGCTTTCACCCAGCAGTGTATGAAAATTCTGATTACTCTACATTCTTACCAACCAACACTCCGTATTGACATTTTTATTTTAGCCACCCTCCTGGAGGTGTAGTTGTATTGCATTTATTTAGTTATTCTCACCCATGTACCTGTTACGTTGCCTCAGTCATGTCTGACTCTTTTGCAGTCCCATGGATGGTAGCCCACCAGGCTTCTCTGCCTATGAGATTCTCCAGGCAAGAATACTGGAGTGGGTTGCCATGCCCTCCTACAGGGCATCTTCCCAACTCAGGGATCAAACCTGAGTCTCTTTAAGTCTCCTGCATTGGCAGGTGGGTTCTTTACCACTAGCGCCACCTGGGATGCCATACTCATGCATCTGTGGTCAATTAATCAATGACAAAGGAGGCAAGACTAAGCAATGGAGAAAAGACAGTCTCTTCAATAAATGGTACTGGGGAAACTGGACAGCTGCACATAAACAAAATGAACATAGAACATTTTTTAACATCATACACAAAAATATACTCAAAATGGATTAAAGATCTAAATATAAGACTGGATACTATAAAACTCTTAGAGGAAAAGATAGTCACAACACTGATATAAATCACAGCAATATGTCTTTTGATGTGTCTCCTAGAGTAATGGAAATAAAAAGAAAAATTATTATTATTATTTTTTGCCACACTACTGGCATGTGAGATCTTACTTCTCTGACCATGGATCAAACCTGGGAACCCTGGAATGGGAGCATGCAGTCCTAACCACTGACAGCCAGAGAATTCCCTGACTGAACGTCAAATTGCTCACCACAGAGATGCACAGAATAAGGGCCTCAACCTCAATAGAGTCTCTATTCTCAGGATTTCCTAGTGATTTTGATTGAGGTACACCGGGAGCCAGCGTGAGGAACTCTGCTCGTGGCAAAAGTCATGAGGAAGGAGTCTCGGCATACACAAAGGCGGGATCAAGCCTCAGGAGACCCCTTGTTCCCGAGCATCTACCCTCCAAAACCAGAGTCTGCCTGCTTTACTGTGTTATGCTTTCCACCTACTCTTCTGACATTAACAGGGGGCTGTCCCCCCACCACCTTTTTCTGGAAAAAGTTAATTTAGAGCTTTTAGATAATAAAGCTCCTGGGCATAATATGAGTGTTTCAATCCAAAAACCTCTCTGATGGCTTTCTAGCCTGCTTGCCAGTCTGTTACAGCTGTGCATGTGATTGTCTGCGGCCTCCCGACCAAGAGAGGTACAGGAAGCTTAAAACATCCTAGGAATGTAGGGGCTTCCAAGGAGTCAAAATCATTAGAATAGGACTGATTAAGGGTTTCATTTGTTGAGCCAATACTTGCTGCCAAGTTTTCATATCTTTTATTTGTAGATATAGTTGGTATATAGAAAAAGCAGGTAGTAGCCCTGGTATTAGCAACATTAGATCTTTGAGTTAAGTACTTTCTTTGTTATAACCCACTGCACCTTTGGTCTACAGGAATCTAACTTTATTTAGTACTTTGAGGGTGATGCAGTACTTCAAGGGAAAAAGTTTTCTGGTTGATAGACATTTATCTAGGAAGAGAGCCATAAAAATGTTAACAGGCCTCTTGGCCAGAAGATAATGTAAACCACCTGAGACCTTGTGTATATGGGAAGGTATGCAAAAATAAAGCCTGGTCTCAATAAGGGTCAGGACTGCTGCCCCTGCATAACTCTGCATATTCCATTATTTCTTTATGTACAACTTGGGATATATAAGCTGCTTTTGAAAATAAAGTTGTGGGTCTGGCACCAATGCTTGACTCCCCCATGTCATTCTTTTCTCTCTTTTCTGGCTGAATTCCCATCTGGAGTGTGGAGGCTCACTGTGTCTACTTATTTGCCCTGGCTTCTAAGACCCACGCAAGAGAGAGCCCAAGGTGGGGCACCCTCCGCTATTCAAGTGGGCACCAGTGGCATACATAGATGGTGTAAGTTCCTTGTCTTGGAACTTTATTGGTTTTCCACATAAACCAAGTTATTTAGCATCTTTTCTCCACTAATTTTCCTACTACACTATTCTTTCCTAATCTCTCTTTATATTTCTAAATAAATAAGGTTTTCCTCGCTGACTCTGTCCCCACTTCAAATTCCCTGGATCCAACGGGGCTGGACTCCGGCAGAGGTAGATTTTACAACTTTGATTTTTAAAAGGCATGACAGATGATCTGTGGGAAACTAAATCCTCAAATACATGCAAAATGAAATGCTTTTTTCTTTCTTTCTATTTTCATTTCTTCTGTCTCTACCAACTCCCCTGTTTTCAAATCAGAAACCTGAGATTCAACTCCTTCCTTGTCCCATACCTGCCACAAATCTCAGTCCTGTCTGTTCCCCTTCCTAAATATATTAAGGAATTAATATCCTTTCCCTACATGCCCTAGTCTAAGCTCTCATCCTCCATATGTCAGGCCCTTACAAATAGCCTTCTTTTCTGATCTTACCTGACCAAATCTGTTCAGCCACCAGAGCAACCATTTCAAAATACAAATCTGGCCTCACCATATCCACTTGAAGATAACTCATATTTGCCAAGTGGTTTCTCAGATAAAGCCCAGGCTCGCCAGCCAACAAAGCCTTCCATGACCAGATCTTGCCTGCCTCTTGTCTCCCACCTCCTTCCATCAATTTCTACTGGGTGACACCAAAGTGTGTGTCATCCACTGTAGACACCATTTACATGGTTCATGTTCCCTCTGCCTGGAACATCTCTCTTCTGTTCAGCTCTGGTCAGGCCTTAGCTCTTGCAGGCAGTCATCTTCAGCTCTTAGACAAGCTCAGGCACCCCTCAGTTATAGTCCCAACATAGCCAGGAAGTAGCCTTTTCCATATTCTTTCAAAATCCCCCTTTCATCTGTTTCCCTGTTTGCAAGTGATATAAATAAGGTGACTATCTTTATCATCTTGCATCCCCAATGCCTGGTATTCAATATATGCTTTGAGGACAAAAATGCCACATTTAAAAAAATTTTGTTAAATGTCTGAAAATTCACCAATTAGATCTATTTAGGGGCATCAGATTTCTTAGCACAATGTAAAGTCTACCCTCCCTATTAGGTTTCATAGTTTAAAATGAATCAATTTGATTAGAGTTATTTTCATTTTAAAACTTCACTGGTATGGGTCATTAAGAGAATGGATTTGGAAGGACAATAGGTGTACTAGTTAGAGAACTCAATCTGTAATGTAATAGAGTTACTTTTCAAGGTAAAGGTCTGACTCTTCTTTTCAGAAGCTGGGTGACTCTGGCAAATTACCTAGCCTCACTAAGCCTGTTTCCTCTCCTATAAAACAAGAATTGTTTTATGTCCCTCACTGTGTTGTGTTAAAGATTAAATCACATGGGAAATATAAGTGCCTCTCATGTGCCTGTGTGGCACATATAAATATTCAATCCCAGGAAGCTGTCCTTGTTATTCTCATTAATAGGGCAGGTCTGGGAGGATGCCCTGTGGAGAAGCACACTGAGTAAGGCAGAGAGAGACAAGATTTCAACCTTGAATGTTTGTCTATGGCAAGTTCAGTTCAGAGCACTTTGTCTAGCCTCTTCCATGTCCACAAAGTGGTATGAAATTTGGGAATCTTGGTATGAGTATTTCTCAGTCACTGTCATATACCCCATTTCTCATCTCTACCCAACATCTCATCTGTTCACTGCACAAAGTACAGTGTAATTCAGAAGAAAAACTAGGCATTCGACTTCCCTGCTGGTGCAATGGATAGGAATCTGCCTGCCAAGGCAGGGTTTGCTCCCTGGTCAGGGAAGATTCCACATGCCATGGAGCAATGAAGTTCATGCGGCAAACTTCTGAGTCCACGTACTAGAGCCTTCGAGCCGCAACTACTGAGTCTGTGTGCTGCAACTACTGAAGCACTCGTGCCTAGAGCCTGTGCTGTGCAACGAGAGAAGACACCACAATGAGAAGTTCATGCACCACGAGAAAGAGTAACCTTCATTCGCTGCAACTAGAGAAAGCTTGTGCACAGCAAGGAAGACCCAGTTCAACCTTCCCACCACTGGAAAAAAAAAAAAAAAAGCTGATGCTGAAGCTGAAGCTCCAATACTTGGCCACCTGATGCAAAGAGCCGACTCACTGGAAAAGACCCTGATGTTAGGAAAGATTAAGGGCAGGTGGAGAAGGGGACGACAGAGGATGTGAAGGCACCACTGACTCAACAGACGTGAGTTTGAGCAAACTCTGGGAGATATTGAAGGATGGGAAGCCTAGCATGCTACAGTCCATGGGGTCACAAAGAGTCGGACACAGCCTAGCAACTGAACAATGAACAACAGGCTTCGCCTCTCTCAGTGGGTACTGTATAGTTCACCAAACTCCTTCATATCCATGATCATATCTGGATTTCAACACATGTTGGCATTTCTATCCCCAATTTGCGAGATGAGGAAACTAAGGTTCAGAGAAATTTAAGTGACCAACTGCAAGTCACAGAACTAAGAGGGAGTTGAGTTAGGATTCACAATCTAGCTCTTCGGAGGTCAAGTCTAGCGCCTTTTTGAACACGTGTTAAATGGTGATCAGGCAAAAAGGGGCAGAGATAAAGGGGGAGGTGAAATAATGGGGAAAGGAGGCAGGAGGTAGAGTCATAAGAAAGAACTGCCAAGCAGGGCAGAATCACCAAGGCTGCTGTCCCTCCTAAGCAGCCATGTGCGTCTGTGCTGTCACTGAGTTGTGTTCAACTCTTTGTGACCCCATGGACTGTAGCCCACCAGGCTCCTCTGTCCATGGGATTCTCCAGGCAAGAATACTGGAGTGGGTTGCGTGCCCTCCTCCTGGAGATGTTCCTGACCCAGGGATTGAACTCAAGCCTCTTACCTCTCCTGCATTGGCAAGTGAGTTCGTTACCACCAGTACCACCTGGGGAGCCCCCTAAAACAGTAGAGGAAGGATATATATGTGTTTGAGCCATGACAGCTTAATAAGCAAGTGAAAAAGGACAATATGAAATATGATGAGTTTTGAGAACAAGATGGCAGAGGAGTAGGTGGACATGGAGTACATCTCTCTCCATGGATACATCAAGAATTCACCTTCAGACCCAGAAGTACATGCAGAACACCAGCTGAGAGTGGACAGGAGTACCTGACCAGCAGAAAAGAATATACAGAACCATGCAAAACTTAGTAGGATGAAGGAACTAGGGGGAAAAATAAGAATGTTAGTAGGACTGGACCTACCCTCAGCAGGTAGGGTAACTGAAGCATGGGTCCAATCCCCACATCAAGACAACTGAGTCAGAGGAGAAACATTTAAAGCTGAGAGTGAAACAGCTAATCTGTGGCAGCCTAAATGGAATGAGAATCAGACAGTCCTTGTGGCAGGCATGCATACCCTGAACAGGGAGGCTGGTCCCCTGGACGGCACAGCGGCTAGGAGCTGGAGTTTAGGGATTGTGGAGCCATCCCAAGGTGAGGGCTGCTGTTGACTGTGAAGAGATGGATCAAAGGGATGTGAGGGAGGAGATCGTGGTGGGAAATGCCTGTGGAGGAAAGCTGGGCAGCCATGGAAGCAAGGCGATACTGCTGAGTCACGCATGGAGGGC